>JBBPSN010000573.1:0-14251 GCA_038093615.1 Austroboletus olivaceoglutinosus | reverse complement strand
CTAATCACCTGACCATAGTGGCAGTTAGGGGCCTATTACATGAAAATGGGTGATTAGGTTAAGTACACTAGTGTAACTACTAATACATGTGTAGTGAAAACATACAAGAAAGAAATTACCATATCTCCACAAGGACTTAAGATAAAATCACAAAAATATTAGTGTATATAGTCCACCATATGAACCTTCTTTTGACCACAGAAATAGGTTATAGCTTATGTTCCTAACTCAGCATGATTCCGATCATGTGCAGGTCATTGTGGTGGGCTCTAGTTGAATAAACAGAAAGGTGGCTAGGAGGATAAGAGGGAGGTCCTCTTACTAGTCTAGGCCATCTGGGGTGATGGGGGAGCAATAGGTTCGCCCTAAAAGGGACTCCAAAGTAAGGGGGTGAAATAGTTTGAAGTCCAAGACCGGGCAATACAAGTTTGAGGTAAGTCCAGACCAAAAATGGCATGAAAATGGCATGTTGCAGATGGCACAGATGTTAAGGATGGTAGAATGGTGCTGTAGATGGTATATGATGACAATGACAGTGTTGTGAGCCAAATGGAAGCTAGTGACATTCACCAAAGTACTCTATTATATAGCCCAAGCATAACCTGAGGCATCATAAGTACCAATAAGTAAGAAGTGTCATAATGGCAGTTAAGTAACTGAGTATGTAAGATAAGAGAAGTAAGAAAAAGGGTGGTGCTAACATAGTGCCCAAGTCCAAAATAAGATAAGTGAGTAGTATATACAAATGTAAGACTTAATCCGAGTAGTCCAAGATCAGCCATGCTTGGTCTGAGTAACCAGAGTGAAGACTGACTACTCGGACTTCAACACTGTGACTCAAACTAGAGAAGAATATGAGTAAGAAATGAAAGTGAGTGTGTGATGTATGTAGGGTGCAATAATGTAGTGTTTCAACCATAGAAATGTGCTGGTCTCTATAGCGGAACTCCTCTAGCCGCTGAAGTATAACCCAAGCAGCTCTGAAGTGAGAGCTACTATTTTCTGATACAAAATTGTGAAGCTTTTGAAGGTATGTGCCCTTGGCAACTATAAAAGATTGTTCTATAATCCTTTTCCAAGTTGTGTGATATTATAGGAATACATCAAAGATCATCTTAGCACCTGCAAGAAGATTGAGAATTATTGGCTGGTCCTGATACATTGGTTTGGTGAGCAGTGTTATGATGAAATCTGCGGCACTGATTTGACAGATTTTCAAAGCATTGAGGACTGGAGTGATGGTAGGCATGATGGTTCACTATATTTACATTGCAAGCTGGCCTACCATAAATGCAATGAAGCAGCCACATGTACTGTATGAATGTTGTGTGGAATACTTTATTAAAAATAACACAAACCCTAAAAAAAGTCTACCTGGTTACTGTGAATTCAAAGACTGAAGGGTGATACCCAGGTAGTACAGCTGTGGCAACGATTGTTTACAAACATTTTGTTGCAGCCATTGTGGTAAGTGCAAGGTCTCTTAAAGTTTTAAAGTTTTAAAATCGCACACCTGGTCATGTGTACACTAGAATGAAGCCTTGTACTTACCCTGACAGCTGTGTTGGAGCCTGGGTTGAGGTGAGGATGGAGTTACAGACTCACAGTAATTCCAGACTCAGACCAGGCTCCTACCCATTTGTGGCTTCAAGTGTGAGGGAGCACATTTACATGGAGTTTTCAAACACTGCAAACCTTAAGCCCCCTCACACTCTCAGCAGTGGCTGGAGTATAACATTTGTAAACAATATCAGCCACTCTTCGGACTATGAAAAATATAGATGTAGTTAGGAATATTTGAATATATGGGGATTAGGTGTACAATAAATCAACTTTGCATGGGGTTTATGGTTACTGTATACAGTAGACTATCTTATAATGCATAGTGTTGGAAAGTGCCCTCAACCATGTACTAACATGTTCAATACACAACCATATTTCATGCTAAGTGTAACTAACTAGCTTAGGAAGTGAGTTTGGTTATGCATGGCCATGTTATGCATAGTGAAATAGTCTACTATATGTCACCCTCCCTTAGATGGACTCAGAACCACCTTCTCCCAGTTAAGGCAGTGTTCCTACCTTACTAGATATCTGTCAGTGTGCTCTACAAAAGTTTGGCATATGTCCATGCCTTTGGCTGCTCAAGGTCACTAAGGCTCTCTTGAAGGGGGATAAGGATGTACTTTGCACTGCTGGGACCAGCATGGGCAAAACACTTGGGTTCTGGTTACCTTTGTTAAAAGAATGCTCTTAATTGAGATGACTCTTGTTGATGTTTATGTCAAATGACATGTCTTTAAGGTTCAAACCTTAAACCTTATTGACCAATGATATTGGCTATCCATACCATCCTATGGTGATAAACCCTTTTATCATGGATCACCATGTAACAAGGTGCTATATGGAGTACCAATAGCATAATGACCTCTTATCTCCAAGTATACTGGGATAAGAATAGAAAACCAATAACATATAATGCTTTTATCTCTGGATGCTTATTATCCAATGGCCTTTATAGTGCTTATCTAGCTTAACTGGGTAACTGGCTTACTAATCAGGAAAACCTATAGTATATAAGGGCAGCTATTCTGGCATACCAGAATAAGCAACTTACAACCCACAATTCCCTCCTAAGAATACAACCTAGGAAACACTACACTAGTACTCCTCATACTAGTCTTATAGGATCATTGTCTGCTTCACCATACTGGACCACCAGTACTACTAGTATCTGGATTACTGACACTACAAACCTCTCCTCTCCTAGTTCAGTCTATCAGATGTGATAGAACTACTGTTACCTTGATCTTACACCTTTCATTAGGTGTTTAGTGTTTTATTTGAAACCTTGTACTGTTACTGGGCAGCATTCCTCTAGGACAGTAGCTCTCAGTTCAACACAAAGCCAAGTGAGTATTTCTTTCACTCAGCAATAGCCCTTCTACACTCCTCTGTGTGTACCAGGTTTAGGATTATATAATCCACAAGCCCCACAGATTTGGAAATGATCAAGATCTCCACATCTTTTGTAAATCTTTGCTATTCTGTCCAGATGGCATACAAATTGTGGTTACCCCATTAAATTTACTTGGGAAGCAAAATATTACCTCATTGGTGAAAGCCAACTTTTGTGCTATAGCCATTAGTACAGAAACTGCTACATCATCCAACTTCACTGTAAGTACAGCTTGAACTGAGTAGCATGAGCAGAAAAACTGACCATAGGAATTGTTATGCTTGACCTAGGTAGAATTGAATGTAGACTTAAAGGGTCAGGACTATGTATATGATGCCATATGACTATTGGTGGACTATACATTGTCTGGGTGGGACAACGGATGCTCAAGGCTAAAGAGGAAGTATCCATTCAAGAGTGGGATGAGGACTTTGTAACTGAAGTCAACCTATATTGTGAAAGTAGATTGAGCAGGTCTAAACTAGAGAATATGGGTTGTATAATGGGGTACTTATACAAGAGCCAGAGGTCCATACATAAAGATAAGGAATGAGTCAGCATTGATGAATACACTCTACTCCCATCTTGTTTTGGACTCAGGTGCTATATTAGCACCGCCCTTAGAGTTGGTGGTGCTTATTTTCTTATTTCCCTTATCTTACATACTTAGTTACTTAACTGCCATTATGGTACTTCTTATATATTGGTACTTACAATGCCTTGGGCTATACTTGGGTTAAATAGTAGAGAACTTCAGTGAATGTCACCAGCTTCCATTTGGCTCACAATACTGTCAATGTCACCATATATCATCTATGGCACCATTCTACCATTCTTAACATCTGTGCCATCTGCAACATGCCATTTTCATGCCATTTTTGGTCTGAACTTACCTCAGACTTGCATTGCCCAGTCTTGGACTTCAGACTATTTCACCCCCTTACTTTGGAGTCCCTTTTAGGGCAAACTTATCACTTCCCCATCACCCCCAGATGGCCTAGACTAGTAAGAGGACCTCCCTTTTATCTTCCAGCCACCTTTCTGTTTATTTACTGGTCTGGACTTATCTTGGACTAGCACTACTCAGTTTTGAACTTTTGACTACCTCTTCCTCTTACTTCAAAGTCCCTTTTGGGGTGAACCTATCACTCCCCCATTATTCCTGTTATGATAGAGAACCCTGCGCTTATATTTTCACCATTTTACTATCTATTTCCCCCATACTCAATGACCGATTATCTCCTCCCCAAGGATCCATTCTCTGCTGAGGATAACTCCCCCTTCCCTGATGTATTCCCAGTATGGCCCCCGTCTTTGTAAGGATTATGATTGGTCTTTTGTTTACTTGCCTATCTCTCGGACACTTACTCCTCTGCCTGCTATTCTGGGCAAGTATTTCTTCTAGTATCTCATAGGACTTCCCTTACTCAATACTTACCATTTCCGACCTCTTGGTCCATGCTCATTTCCTTACCTATAAAAGCACTCTGTATCATAGATTGTAACCTTAGTTAAATCTACACAATTCAATATAGTGTTTAGCCCTGGACCTTGCTGTCTTAGTTGCTCAGGATCTCTGTGACTTCTCTTCAAAAGGACTTTGTGCTATCTCTGAGTGCATGCTTGCTGTTCTAGTTCACTACACCATCGAGTGTGGCATTCAGGAACTGCTTAGGATATTCCCTCACTTAGGTACCAGCCCTAGCCAGGAGACCAACATTCCGACACAGGTATCAGCCCCATTCAAGGTTTAGGGCATGATGCTATTGTTAGCATAACAATTTCCAAATGGCCAGGATTAGTAGGAGGTCTCCCCCCTTATTATCCCAGCTACCTTTCTGTTTAATTACTAGTGCAACCCTGGATATTTTTGATGGAATTGTGTTATAATTAACCAGAACATGAATGACCATAGTCTTGAAAGTCCCAAAATGACAAGGCCACTATATAGCTAGCCTAGTGAGAATTGTTTGAAGGGAATTCCTCTAATAATAAGGGAATTGTGCAGGAGTTTTCTAATGATATTAGGAAAGTCAGGGACACTGACTTGATAATAATGGATTTTCCAATATCTTTTAAAATTTCAAGAAAGCACCCACTCAAGAGTAGAACAAGAAATTACAAAGAACTCAATGTGAAAATGATATATGGGTTAAACTCAAGTAAGTCTAATTTA
This sequence comes from Austroboletus olivaceoglutinosus, assembly GCA_038093615.1. NCBI lineage: Eukaryota > Fungi > Basidiomycota > Agaricomycetes > Boletales > Boletaceae > Austroboletus > Austroboletus olivaceoglutinosus. The sequence continues at coordinate 9,116 of JBBPSN010000573.1, read as the reverse complement.
GAATACATTGGAGGTATTGAGTGGTTTATACACTAGAGTCGTAGAGTTTGAAGGACAGCAATGAAACAAATGAGTTAGCAATAAAAAAATGCTTGCTAAGTAAAGGGAAAATAGCTGACTCAGAAAGATAAGCACATATGAGTAATACACCAATAGAATCAGAAATGTGAGATAAGAAAGATAAACAATAAGAAAAGAAATAGCCAATACAGAACTTGAATAGTAGGACCTCAGAGAGTTCATAGAAAGTATAGTGAGTATGAAAAATAAATAGACATAATTAGGCAATTATAACAAATTGAATTTGTTAATAAAGGCCAGGTTGAAAGAGGGTTAGAGATTAATAAACTATAAAGTTTCAAATAGAAGAAAATTTCCACTTTGGTTTTGTTGGCATAGGCAATGATAACAGTATTGGGCAAAGTATACATGATTGTTTACATAATGGGTCTTCTGTTTCTAGTAGTGAGGTAGATAAGGCAGAATTCATGGTTAATAAAGTTGGAATACCATTGAATTACCTTGCAATAATAAATATTTACTTTTTGGATGAATATATCAATAGGAGTACAAATAATCAGGAATTGTTCATACAAGGAAATAAAGTGGAAGAAAATAATCATATGCAAAATATACTTTAAGGTGTTTAGGTTATTGGTTGACTTCAATGAGAGATCAATCAGATTTTATATATCATAGGCATATGCAATCATACCCAGTAGCTTCATTTTCCACTTAGCATGCATGCTATGCTAAAGTACTTTATTCTCTATATAAATGGTATGATTAAAAGCTTATTGATGATTACATGAAAGAAAAAGATACTTGACCTTAATTATCAGTCAGCTCTGTTTAATATCTACCTTGTCATAAAGTACTATATCAGAAGGCACAATTGCAGGTTGGGTGAGATATGGCAAATGCAACCATACTTGAACAAATACAATGAATTTTGGTAAGTATTATTGTAATTTTATTTGATCAAAAAAATATGTTAATATAACATTTACAGATTTGAAATGTTTTTATACAATCAAGAAAAGACAAGACCCAGTTCTTTTGGATAAGGCCTACAAGTACAGTACAATACAGCCAACTTTCCAGAAAACCATTGGCATAATATTGCTGACATCTTTGCAAGATTTTTGGAAATACAAAATCCTAAAAAACAATATGTGTATCCTGGACATATATGAATATACTGATTTTGAATAGTATAATACACCAAGGAAGAAAGGGAGCTTGGGAAAGAAAAAGAGCAATAACTTAACCTTTGGAGAGCAAGAAATAGAATAGGAGTAAACCACAAAGTAAGGAAGCTGCCATAGGTGAGATACAACATTATACATTTCCATCCAATTAATGTTGACTTTATTTATTTCAGCTGAAAAACTAGCAAATTAAATTAAGCTAATAAAAGAAAATGGAATAATACAATACAAACTAGTTAGTCACACTTTCCTTATCATCTATGTACATATTGAATCTTATCATATATCATGGAATACTTAAAATATGCATAAGTAACCACACTAGCATACAATGCAATATTGGCCATAATATGGTTGCAAGCATGTTAAAGTATATTTGAATATATGTTAGATGATATTTGAGTTTGTTTAATCATGTTTGAGAAGTATTTAAGTGTGTTTAAGCATGTTTAAGCATATTTGAGTACAGGTTGAATATTATTCAGTTATGATTGAGTATATTCCAGCAATATTTAGGTAGTACTATGTTTGGTTGGCAGTTGATGGAATAGATTGGTGAATTAAACAATTCAACAGAACAATTCAGATTATGGGTTTTGGTCAGCTGTAACATCAATATGTATAAAAGCAAATTCTAGCTTTTGTGTCTACATAATACATTATAACAGTACTATATTAGCCTGGATGTGTTCTTATTTAATAGCAACATTTTCTCTCAAATTCTATTATTTTTCTTTATTCTATGTAAGTGTTCTATTAATATATGCCCTACAATGACCACTAACTCAACTACTAATCTTTGACTAACATAGTATATCTTTTCACAGATAATAGTATGGCGATTAGATCATTGTATCATATACTATAATTGTTAGTCAATAATATTATAGAAATGCATGATCTTTGGCTTTTCTATAAACAGAAGGGAAATAATATTATAGTTACTCCCTTATCCTCCCTGGATTGAATAAGCTCTCCATTGTGATCACAGCACCAATGTACTATTATAACCTACTATGATATTTTGTTTGAAAGTATGAAGTGTTCTTCTACACTATGTTTACCCCTATGAAACCCAACCACTTTAATAGGATATTTTGAATGCTCTTCAAAATCATCTGTACTATATGAACCATATGCTTCATTATGCAACCAAGTAACTCTTTGATACTGCCAAACAAATTCTTCAAGGCCATATGCAACTCTTTGAATAGTTTATACTCAAAGAGTACTTTATTGCCAGGCATGAGCTAAGTGCAATAATTGTTTGGTAGTGGTATAGTGAAACAAATTTGAAAATAACTAGTATGTTATTACTTGGTATATGCTTTGTAACATATAATACATGATATTAATAGTAATATGTGAAAACTGAAAAAAACACCAGAAATAATTTGATTCTAATTAGAATGGATTCCACTATTAGTAGAATATTAACCATATGTACAACAAAGGAATAGAGGAAATAACTCATAAAAGAGGTGGTAACAAACTTCAGCAAATTCTATGAGTTACATTCATATACTCAAATGAAGGTGCCAAAGGATGAAAATGACAATAATAATAATATGATGCCTTAATATATCTATGGTGGAGGTGAGTAGATTCTATTTATCCAATTCAATATATACAAATACTTAATATTGTTTATATTACAAACATTATTGCTAATTTCTGAACTTTGTATTGTATTTTTTGTAATTTAGCACATACAATAATCTTATTTAGTATATGTTTAAAGTAAACAACCATATATATAATGCAATACATACATATGCTAGCAATATAGCATTCACTGCCATAAATCAAAAGCTAGGTTGAGGCTCCAGCATGTCACCATATGCTGAGTTATAAATGGACATAGTTTCAATAAAATTAATAAAATTATTTTAGGAATGATGTTTCATTGCATTACTACAATACAGTGGCTCAAAAAATTATCTGCATATTTGCATGTTTTATAGTAATTGACCTAAATATGATAACTCCTAATTCTCACCCTAGTATAGCTAGTATGTGAAATAAAGGCCTTAGTCTTGGCTTTCTATTGGTTCAAGGGTCAAAGGATTTGGATAAGAGTTGATGAAATAGCAGCCATTTCAAAATTACCAGTCATTCAGACAGTTTTTTGACATTATCTAAATCTAGATATCTAGTACTTGGTATGAGCTCCTTTAGCCTTGATAACTGCTTGAGTCCTTCTAGACATGCTTTCTGTTTATTTCTGACACTGTTTCTCACCAATCTTCCTCTATTGCTCCACTACTCTTTTCCATAGTTAATAAACTCCTATAGAAGTACTTTTATATGCTGAGGCATCTCTTGAGATGATTCCAAGTATATTCAATGGGATTAAGGTCTAAAGACTGTGCAGGCAAGTCCAGAAGCTTGATACCCTGCTCTTTAAACAAATTTTGGACTCTTTTGGAAGTATCATTATCTTGTTAAAAGATTATAATATCCTTTGGGATTCCAAATCCTTTTATACTTTGCAGCAATCCCTGCTCCAAAATGGCCATATACTATTTAGTATCCATTGTTCCCTTCACTTTACTTAGAATTCCAACTCCATTCCACCATATACAGTGACTTCAAAAACCCTTTCCATACTAACTCTAATGGCAGTGCATGAAGCACACTGACAAACACAGGAAAAATTATATAAAGCTTTGGTGGAGTCATAAATAGTATATACTCTTGGCTACAATATTGCCCACTAAGTCATGTGATTTCATTTACACAATGCAAAGATATGTGCATCTAAAAACAACAAGTCCATAAAAAGGGTTTTTTCACTTTTGAATTTACAAGGGTATTTGGATATTATCAGTACTTGGTATAGCCTCCTTTTGCTTTAAGCACTGCCTGAACCCTTCTAGGCATGCTTTCAATCAATTCCTGACACTCTACCACTGATATCTTCTCCCACTCCACCTAAACTCTTTCCCATAGCTCATGAATCCCATTAGAAGGGTTTTCATGTTGTGCAAGCCTCCTTTTAGGTAACCCCAGAAATGCTCAATGGGGTTGAGGTTAGGAGATTGTGCAGGCCATACCATGGTTTCAAATTCCTGCTCTCCCAACCACTCTCTGACCTTTTTGCAAGTATGCTTAGGATCATTGTCTTGCTAAAAGATGGTATCAGATGGATTGAGATCATAATGCTCCAATTCTTCAAAATCTGAAGGTAAAAATCCCCATCCATCCTACCATCAATCTTGGTAGCATAGCCAACTCCATCCCAAGTCATACAGCCCCACATTATCAAGGAATCCCTTCCAAACTTGAGAGTTCCTTGTACCAACCTATCATTCAGCTTCTCATCTGCCTTTTTCCACACCCACTTTCATCTATCTGATCCTAGGCAATTGATTTTGGTTTCATCAGACCATACAACTCTCTTCCAGTCCTCTATAGTCCAGTCCTTGTGTGCATGAGCAAAATCCAAGCGAGTCTTGTGATACCTAGCAGAAAGAATAGGCTGTTTGGTCTTGACTACAGCCTTCATACCAGATTTCTTCAAGTGAAAGTGAATAGTATTGGCAGAGAAAGGCTGGTTGATGATGTTGACCAGGGCTCTGGTCACTTGAACTGTATTTTCAGCCTTGCCAGAGGTAATCAAATACTGAGCATAGTAGATATTGGTAGGGGAAAGCTTAGAAGAACAGCCTCCAATAGCTTTGGCAAGGGTAGAGCACTTCTTAGAACAAAGTTTGGATACAGTGGAGGGGCTGACACCAATTTTCTTGGCAATAGTTTCACCAGAGTGGCCAACATCAAGCAAAAAGAGAATAGTGTTTTGTTGAGTAAGAGAGAGGGATTTGACCATAATGGTGGTTGAAAACAAAGAGGTGTGGGAACTTTTTTAAACTCAAACACATTGTTTATATGTGTATATTTGTTTGTACCACCAAACAATAACAAATACAAACTAGTTTGAATGAGATTCTAGTTATCAGCTCAAAAGTAAAAAAAACCCTTTCCATGGACTTGTTGTTTTAAAATGCACATATCTTTGTACTGTGTAAATGAAATCACATGACTTAGGGGGCAATATTGTAGCCAAGAGTATGTACTATTTATGACTCCACCAAAGCTTTATGTAATTTTCCCTGTGTTTGGCAGTGTGCTTCACGCACTGCCATTAGGGTTAGTATGGAAAGGGTTTTTGGAGTCACTATACAGTCCCAAACCATTAATGAACTCTCTTCAAACTTAATTGTTCCTATAACCTCTTTAGCAGCTAACCATTCACCTTTTCTTTTCCATACATACTCTTGCCTATTTGACCCAATCCAATTGATTTTGGTTTCATTTGACTATATAACTCTTTTCTAGTTCTTTATAGTCCAATGTTGATACTAGAGAGCAAAAGCAAGCCTTCTCTTCTTATGACTACTAGAGAGTAGGGGCTTCTTTTTGTTAACCACAACCTTTAATAAGACCTCCCTCATGGTATTTCTTACTGTCTGAGAGCAGATAGGAGAGTCAATAATGGTATTGATATAGTAGGTGGCTTGAATAGCATGTTTGACTTTGCTAGTGGGATAGCCACCATAAAGTTTAGTTCTCTCTGGTTGGACTTCTTGAAGAACCTAGCATTTAGTAGACTTTTCTCGACCAGTTTGAGAAGTAATCTTCCTAGAGAAAAGACCAAGAAAGAAGAAAGAGATGGTATTAATTCTATAAGAGATAAAAATTTAGTAATAGTAGGAAAATAATCATGAAATAATAGGGTTTATATATGCTATCTAACACTTAGCTATATAAAGATAATATAATAAGACCCATATCAAATTTATGTAATGATATTACAGTATACCAGGGTCTAATATATGTAAGTATATATATATGTTAGAAAACTATTCAAATAAGTGGTTATTTTGAAATGGTTGCCATTTCATCACTTTTTATTCAAATCCTTTGTCTCTTGGACCAATAGAAAGCCATAAGTAAGGCCTTTATTTTATACACCAGCTATGTTAGGGTGAGGATTAGGGGCTATCACATTTAGGGTCAATTACTGCAAAACATATAAATATATGGACAGTTTTATATATTAGCCAAATGCTATTTCTTCATTACAATATCCAGAATCTGCTTGGTTAGTTATCCTCTCTATTTAGCTTTAGTACTATCATATTTGTTTTCTTCAATTTGACCACATCCTTATCTTGCAAAAATACTGATAGGTTAATTCTAATGACAGTGGCCATTGTAACAATAGATCTATAGTAAAATATAGTTATAATATAAGATGCCAATCAATAAATTTATACTTTTTGGAGATTGGAAAATTCTACTTATAATAGGTTTGAACCAATTGAGGAAGAGCAATTGCTATATGGAATACTTTCTTTAATATACCAGGATATATGGCATTGAAGGACCAATAGCATAACCTGTTACCATTGTTAAGATAGAGAACCCAGTGCTCATATTTTCACCATTTTTCTATCTGTTTCCCCCATACTCGTTGACTGATTATCCTCTTCCTGGGAATCCCTTCTCTGTCGAAGATAATACCCTCTTCCCTGATGTCTTCCCCATATGGCTGTCTTCTTCATAGGATTATGATCGGTCTTTAGTTTACTTACCTATCTCTCGGATGCTTACTCCTTTGCCTTCTATTATAGGCAAGTACTCCTTCCGGTATCTCATAGGACCTTCCTTACTTGATACTTACCATTTTCTAACCTTTTGGTCTGTGCTCATTTCCTTACCTATAAAAGCACCTTGTACAATAGATTGTAACCTTAGTTAAATCTATGCAATTCAATGTAGTGTTTAGCCCCAGACCTCACTGCCTTAGTTGCTCAGGATCTCCATGACTTCTCTTTAAAAGGACTTCATGCTACCTCTGAATGCATGCTTGCTGTTCTAGTCTGCTACACCATTGAGTGTGGCATTCAGGAACTGCTCAGAATATTCCCTCACCTAGGTACCAGCCCTAGCCAGGAGACCAACATTCTGACACGGGTATCAGCCCCATTCAAGGTTTAGGGCATGATGCTATCATTAGCATAACAATCATTCTCCAATCTAAAATTGATTGCCAATGATATCTGAATGAGATGCATTATATTATAACTAAGAAAATATCCAGTGGATATAATTCTAGGTATCAGTATATAAACCATATAATTTACTCCTAGTGGTTGGATCTTACAAATAGTAAATGATATATATTAGAATTTAATGAGTTTAGGATACTCATAGAATTATTTTCTACTCAAGAAGCACTATGCCAAGCTTGATATTGTTTAGGTATGTTTTTGTGGCCATCATATTTGCATAATATTCTGATAACTTTTCATAGATATCATTTTGATTTATTTCATTTACTTGGTCCAAATGGATATATATATATATGTTTAGAACTTTGCTTCAGTACAAATATGCAAATAGGTCAAAAGACCAGTTGCATTATAACTAGATAGGTCAAAAACCCTATATGAATGAATATATCTCAGAAGGAGCATTGCCATGTATTGAAGTGAATTATTTGTAGACCAACTAAAGTTGTTGGCTTATCCTTGGACATCTCATCATTAATGGTCACATATGATTTAGTGAGCATGTTCATCATGGCTGTATTAATATCCAGAAGACCTCTAAAAGTGTTTAGCATGAGTGCAAGTATACATAGAATATTGTGAACTCATTGCAGGAAACTTGGAACCTTGGGCATTAACATAGGAAGATTCAAGCAGTTTTAGCATTCATTATCTGCTTTTGTGTCCATTATGAAATTAGCTAGCATTCTCTTGACTATTTGCATGATATAGTTACATAAGGACAGTTTCTTGTTGAATATAGACATTCTGATATTTGCATTTGAATTTACATTTAATATTAGTATATCATAAATGATAGGAAATCCTTTTATATCTTGTCATAAAATTATCTGGCTTAATGGTGGCTTATATGCTTCTAGATATATCATGCCAAATCAGAACAGCTGTATTATGAGTGAGGTATATTCAAATTGCTGCAATAATATAGGCAAAGTTGCAGATCTCTAGATCAACTAATGGAATAGCCAAATCATATGTCTACTAAATATATATATATATATACCAAGCCATGAGTTTTCAATAGTGCAGCAAATACCTTTGTATCAATGATCATTATGGGAATAGCATTTTTTGGATTCCACATAAACTATTCTGATGATTTCATGTATGTACATATATTGAAATTTGCTCTTATTCACCTATTGAAAGATGTTAAACATGTATGTCTCCATTATAAGCTATGATAGAGTCATTTATTATTAAAAGAGATTAGGGGCTAGTATAAATATCATAGAAAATAGAGTAGAATACTCCAGTGATAGTGGTAGTAATTGTAAACAAGAAAGCCAGATAATGTGGTGGTTTAATATGAAGGAAAATAATAATATTTGTTATTTTGCTTTGAACTTTTTATTATAGCACCATATGTCATCTATACAATATATTAGTGGTATTATCTAATTAACCACTATTCATGAACTGAACCATTGTGGTGGCATGGACAATATCATATTATAATATCCTATATTTAAAAAGTGATCTAGTAATGTACAAGTAATATTCAAGTATTTTAGAGTCATATTCAAGCATGTTCAAGCAGTATGTGAGAATCTATGGGCAATCCTGCTTGTATGCCCTTATTTTTATGAAAAATTTTTCCCCTTACCATAGCTAATTGGTTCATACACATTTGTTAATGATCTAAAAAAACAAATTACCATGGCTCTTTAAACCTATAATCTGTTGTAATAATCTGGATATCTTAAATCTCTATATATAAGTATATTGCTGATCTTCCTGAGTTAGCACCTACCCAATAACAAATGCCATTAAACTTCTATTTGAGTTATAAATATCTATTACTTTGTGTTCATGATAAATGAATTGC
>JBBPSN010000569.1:0-14331 GCA_038093615.1 Austroboletus olivaceoglutinosus | reverse complement strand
TGTGAGACAAACTTCTGTGAGTTTGGACGAAGCTTGCAGATTAGTAGGGACTTGTCGATTAGGGGCCCTTGTGATGATTTCTGCGGACTCTCGGCAACTTCGGCTTGCCAAGGTTCGGAGTCCGCCTCTATGTGTATTTCTGACGTGATGGCCTATCGTTATGAAAACAGCTGTAATAATTTCTTTTACAAGCCCTGGTTTTACTAAGCACTCGATTCAGCCGCGATGGACGGTGGGGAACGCATCTCCACCCCGCGCCCTCGGCGATAATACAACGGAAGACCAATCCCATCGATATGGTACTGCTCACCAACCAATTCTTTCACTGCAACCATCAACTTATCCAGGCGCATCATAATGCCAAACATGATTGACACTCCTACACAGAAAATCCTGCATGGGGTATTGGCATCAATAAACTTGCGTTGGAAAAAAAGAGGAAAGTGGCGGAGACGCACAAGTATTGCAGGCTTTGAAGCGTTTCCTCAGTCAACACTTTTGGCAGGCCAAAGTCTTCTTCAGATTCTTCGTGTATGATATTCAGACCGTGATGGCGCTCCATGAGTCGATCGAGGAGCGGACAGGGTGTTACTTGGGGAAGGGGATTTCCGGTCCGAAGAGAAGTTGATATCAAAGCTAGAGAATGTTTCCTGAGGAGCTCTTAAATAAACGAGACTACGCACTCATGACGGCCAACACATCACCCTGAAAGTCTGCATCTGACATCCGCGTCCGTTTCAAGAATGCGTGAGCCCAAGCAGGCTCCATTTGCTCTAGGACCGAGGTTAACTGGGACAATAGATTGGATATTTGACTGTGCAAGCTCAATAAGCAGTGGTATCAAGCAAGAGAGAAGACAGTACATTTGAAGTTCCAGAATCCGTTGATACCTCTCGGCTGGCCATTTACCTCGGAGTGAGAACTAGAAGATATCAGAAGATATCAGAGCATACATATGAAAGCGGCAAATATCATGGGCGAACCTCATACACGACATTTTGCTTCAACACAATAGACCTCTTCAATTTGCTCAAGATAGCAAGGAGATGCTGGATGATTACAGCTGTCTCGCCTTCCTTCTTCGTGTTTGCAAAAGAAATCACGGAACAGTATGCGGACCCAATCTCTGCAGCAGTGGTGGCCATAGTCTTTCGTTGATACAGACGAATTGTCGTCGAGGGAGGAAAGAACGAGAAGATACTGCGCAAAACTTAGCACAAAGGAGTCGACATGAGGGAAGCCTTACCCAGCAGCCATCACGCCGACTGTGACGAGGACGAATCGTCTCTGTCATGGGAATAAGGAAATAGTGGCAAGCAATCCAACAGTGATATTTACCCAAGCAACGTCAATGCCGTATCCTGGCGAGGATGCTGAAGCAAGGTGCGTATCTTGGTATGAGTATCCGAAGACCTTTGGATTTCAACTAGGTCTAAAGAATACAAGACGGATTCACTTGACTCACTAGAGCACTTGTAACCCATATGATCATGTTGGTCATTGGAGGAGCAGGCCAATAGATGCGGACGAAGAAAATGAATGGGAAACAAACAAAGCATACAGCTCCCAAACCGAAAGGGTTCCCTTTGCCAGATCCGGTTGAAATATACCTGTGATAATTAGGGTATGTCGCGTTTCTGAAAATTTCTGAGAAGAATACAAACCACATCACAGTACCGATGATTCCTCCAACGAAAGTGCTGATAATTCGTGTTAAAAGTCCAAAGGTAGTATCCCCACGGAATCGAGCGAGCGTAAGTTGGCCCATAATACTGTCCGCATTGAGATACCCCGAGCGTTACAGTGTAAGCACACGAACTCACACAGCCCATACAAATTTGTTTTCTTGTGATTTAGTATTCAGATGGTGTCAAGTAAAACTGTCGAGCACACGCACTGTATGCATATTCTGCGGATGATTTTAGGAATGACGGTAACGCCAGAAGAACTACAGTGTAGTCAGTATCTAAATCCCCTGATAAAAGGGACGGATGGAATATCTTACTTGTCAATATGCCAGCTTTCAAGGCAAAAAGAGCATTTCCCCCTCCTATCCCTTTCGCAATGTGGTACATCCAGTTCATGATTTTTTCCAGCAAATTTTGGGGAGGTAAAGCGTCGGGGTCTCGACGGACTGCTTGCCCAAGGTCTGCCACTGTTGTTGGATCCAGGCCAGGAATTATATCTGAGAACAATTATGAGTCTGTCGAGGTACAAATAACAAGAGAAATGTACCAGGATTTTCGTCATCATCTCTCTCCATGATATCTGATGGTTCCCATGCTTTCCGGTGTACCAACTTCGACCACTGGATGCTCGGGAACCATAATTTCGGTTCTTCTCTTTCTGTTTCCAGCCGGATTATCTCGTCGAGCTAATAAGATTAGCCTTTAAAAACAAAAACAAAAAAGGCTCTGCTTTCACATACCATATCTCTGATGTTCACAGCGAACCTCATCAAATGGTATTGATAGACATAGCAGTAAAAAAGATGTCTATGAGATGGTATTTCTCGCTCCGTCAGCGTGTCATCGGCAGTAGTGAACAAGGGTCGATAAGGATCAACGACGGTGAACCTTTCCGCCAACCATTAATATTTGTGACGTGTGATTCAAACGAAATCAAAAACCTTTTTTCATCCGTAAACTCAACCAGATGCTGTGACAACTGACCATGTAGGTCTTTACATTTTTCGATCCTTTCCGAGCGAATTCGGCGCTTTTCGCCTTGACTCAACCAGGGATTGACACGATTATCACGGACAGGCGAAAGCCATTCGCATACGCCCTGCAGCCCGTTCTCGCAGCTCTTGAGCAAGTCATGACAGCTAGCGCTCAATAACTGAGTGGCTGTGACGACATGAGCTTCGGAATCCGGATGGGACAAGTGCGTTGCCTCGAGGTTGAGATAACGGAGAGATTCGAAAACCCCTACAACCGACTCTGTTCTTGAAGTACGAGATAGTGCCAAATGGAGGAGTGAACCATGAGAGTGAGTGGAATGATGGGACATGGTGTGCCTGTGCGGTGAGTGTCGTCGTTTGCGATGGTGGTTTCCAGTGTGATGATACACCAGGGGAACAGAGTGATGGGTGTGGTGTGGGCGCTTCTTCGTCCCGCTGTTCATATTCGCCCTCTCTGTATCGTCACGTGGTTGGTCGTGTCCTGGGGACGGAGGCCGAGAATGAGACGGGGAAGAGAATATAGGTGTTGCAGGAGCTGAGGGGACAGGGGTGATAGGAAATCTCTCTCTGGTGGGATCGATCAGTGTATAGTACACATTCATGCCACCTGCCTTGACGATGAGTTGTCTCGTTAAAGAATGAAGTCGAGTATAATCCGTAGGGGAAAAGCGAGAGTAAGTAACATCCATCTTTTGCAGACGGGCAGCGGCTGCCAGGTTGGCAAGTGCACTCTCTGCCTTGCTGACAGCTTCAACAATTGGCGTTGCAGAAAAGTCAGGAACAGTAACATCATGTTGTAGACGCTGGGAGTGCTCCTTCGTCGCGGAGACAAGCGATGACAATACACCGTGTAGGCGCAGAGTGAATACGGCTGATTCGGAGGTCGGGAATAAGACGAGTGAAATAATAATAGCAATCGCTGAATGGAAGGTGAGCGGCACAACGACGATTTTACCAATCTAAAACAACGTTAACCGGATGCAAGCAAGTAGCCAACCGACAGACCGTGTAGTATGGATATGGGAACAAAGCAGCTGTAGTAAGACATATGTCTGAACCACCACTTATTAGCTCGCATAGACAATCAAGGGGCGACGATCTTACCAATACATATACATCCGAATATACATGCAATGGTGAGTGGGCCGGGGCCCCAGCGAGATTTGAAATATAAGAAAAAGGCGCTCCCAGTAAAAAGAAATATGGACAAAATGACGGTGGGCTAAATTTTTACAGGTGAGACACAAGCTTTGACGATGAAATGCAGCCTACTTACGCCTGGTTCAAGGTACTGGCCAGCAAGGATTTTTGCAGGAGACGCAGTCGGGTCTTTATTAGAGCGTGCTAAGTCCGCCAACTTGATGCCCAAACAGGACCAACTGTAAAAAAATAAGTTGGTTGTTGAGCCGCATTGAGTGTTGTAAGAACTACTAACGCCCAGCCAGTTACCGCGAACGTCAGGATTCCAAGTTCCCGTTGAAGGACGGCAATAAACGGGTCGCTTGGAGGGGAGAGTAATGATGCTATGGATCGATAAGCTCTGCATCCGCGTCGAGATCAGTCCTCTAATAACTTACCGACGATAATCAGGAAAGCTGCCTACACGTGCCTCAGATCAAGCAAAAGTGAGACGAAAAAACACATACTTGGCCCATCACATCGAGCGTTGTCGGGATGAGAAACAACAAAAGACCGATCCAAGCAGCCAAAGCACTCCGCAGAACTGGTTTCCATTTCGACCAAGTCCAATTCGCAGGTATCCATTGTAGCGCAGGCGGAAGGTTTTCAGAACGCCAGAAGGGCGTTAGTTTAGCGTGCGTGCGTTTTCCGCTTGAGGAGTTTGGATGAACGGTCTTTTCTTTGCCAACAGCTTCGGCTGAGGTGTTGTTTACAGAATCAGGGGTGCGCGGATGAACAGCAGTGGGCGGAGTTTGTTCTCGGCGTATCCTGATCTGAAGATGCGGCTTGCCCGGTCGATAATCAACTTTTTCCTGATCGTCCGGCATGAAAGGAGAGTCAAACTTAGATTGTTGATATGGGTGTGAGTCGGGGTAGTTTATATCCTTTTCTAGATTGGTCATACCAGCGGTCACCGGTCACCGGTCACGAGCCGATGAACCACCCAGGTCGGAATGCGGAAAGTGCTCCTACCCTCGGGCTCTGCCCGTGTCATGGTCGTCTTGCCCTCGTCTTGCCGCCCGCCCGGCCCTCGCGAGTCGCTCCATCTTACCCCGCCACGTCTTGGTACACTCAGTGAATCGCTGTCGATCGTTTTCGTCACCCTCGTTCTCTGGGTGCTTCATGAGGGTGCGCTCACATGGCAGCCTCAACCCTTGTCCTCGCCCTCCCAGTCGTCCTCACCTTTCTATACAGACATGCGTGCCCACTTGCATGTCATCATTCCCCGCCTCTAGGTGTGCGTGCAAGCATGGGAAAGCACACAGGTTTGCGTGTACGCGAGTGCTTGTTTGCACTCCCTCGCCCCTCGGTACGGACGTGCGCACTCGTTCCTCGCCGGTCTGCCTACTGGCTCCACACCCGCCACGCCGCCTCGTGTTTGCAACACACTCGTGCAAGCTCGAGGACACTGAAGCCTCCCGGCCGGAGGTAGGGCTTGTACCTGAGCACGTGTGGACATGATGCATCTCGGGAGGGGCACAGCTGTAAGTTCTTTTCTGTCATCATAGCTTTATTCTCGTTGGTGAAAACATGTGGTCGCTCCGATGTTCCTGTGGTCGTTACTCGTGTTGTTTGCAGAAGCACATCCGTTGCGCTGGTCAAACAACAATAAAACGATCCGTTTGCACACCATACACAGGCCGGGTGGCCTGAAGGAATTCGACTGATGTTGTGAGGTACCTTTCATCAGTCTGTCGGATGCCTTTCTGTTCTCATCAATTAGAATCGACACCTCCACGCATGAGCATCTATTCCGAGTTGTAATCACTTGCCAGTATAACTTGCCAGTGCTTCCATGGATTCAAAGATCAACTTCGTGTGTTCGAGGAACAGCGAACCCGACCTAACACGTTCGCTGAGCCACTGCTGTGCAAGCGTACTCATGAAAGTGACCTCAAGAGCCCAAATACAGCTCATTGAGGTATGAATGCTCTCACTTACTTTGGACGTTCCGATTCGATGTTTACCCAACTTAAATTCTGAGACATCTTCCAGTGTCTATATTCGGTCTACATGGAATGCATTCGAAGCTTGCTTCGATGTAAATGTGGAACACAGATTTGGTCAAAAGAACAGCGCAAACAGTCGGCGATGCAGAAAATAGTACAAGTGCTCATTCATACATATTTTTGACGTCTTTCCTACTCCTCTTTTTCTTCATGTTTCAAAGGTTGAAGATCGGTTTTTCGCCCAAGTTGATGTGTACAGCCTTGACGGCGGTGTAGCTAGCAGCCTTTATTAGCGAACCGGCGCACGACAGACAAATAAATAGAAACGTACTTGCGCAACGCATAGTCACCCAACTCCCTCCCAATACCGCTTTGCTTGAATCCACCAAACGGCATGCTCGAGCTAAACTGGTTGAAGCAGTTGACCCACACAGTACCTGCCTTGAGTCGATGTGCTGTAGTGATTGCCCGGTTTATGTTCTGCGAAAACACGGCCGCAGCGAGACCATACAAAGTATCGTTGGCCTGTCGGATCATGTCGTCCACGTCCTTGAATGGAATCACAACACCGACGGGACCAAAAATCTCTTCTTGCACGATTTTCATATCAGGGGATGTGTTGGTGAAGATGGTGGGATTAATAAAGTATCCTTCTGTACCAAGGCGGTCACCGCCAATCTCGACCTTGGCACCAGCGTCTTTGCCAGATTGGATATAGCCCATTACACGCTAATAACAATAAGTACATGAGATACGTTATATGACATAGTACGCGCCAAGGAAACTCACGTCGAATTGAATCTTGGATACTTGAGGGCCTTGGAATGTCTCGGGGTTGAAGGGGTTCCCGACATGAAGTGACCGTGCCTTCTCAGTGAAGCGCTTGAGAAATTCGTCGTAGACGCCCACATGTACGAATATACGTGATCCAGCACAGCAGACCTGACCGTGGTTCCAGCTACAGATGAACGGCATCAGACCTCCATTCATGCAAGGTCAAGTATGCAAATAAGACGAACAAGATACCAAATGCGGCCCAGTCCACGGCCTGCTCCAAATCTGCATCGTCGAAAATGATGCTTGGGCTCTTTCCGCCCAATTCCAAGGTTACGTCCTTCAGGTTGCTCTTCGAGGACGCCTCCAAGACCTTGCGACCAACAAGTGTTGAACCAGTGAAAGCAATTTTCTCGATCTTTAAGTGGTGAGTGATGGCATTGCCAACGGTGTTACCGTAGCCGGTAAGAATGTTGACGACACCAGGAGGAAAGCCGGCTTCGTTGATGAGTTGTGCTACGCGGATTGCGGTCAGCGGGGTGAACTCAGAGGGCTTGAGGACGATAGTATTTCCAGTTGCCAAAGCAGGTCCCAGTTTCCAGGCCAACATGAGCACTAAAGCGGATGTGGATGTCAGTTCACATTATGGGACAAAGTACCCTGCTCACGAGGGAAGTTCCAAGGAATGATTTGACCGACAACACCGATAGGCTCGTGGCGGGTGTAAGTGAGCTTAGTTTCGGTCGTCTGTGTGGGCTTGAATAAGAGCACGCGTTAAACAAGCGAGTGTCAAAACCATACCTCTGGTGCCTGTCCTGAGATTTTATCTGCCCAACCAGCGTAGTACCGTATAACATCGATGGATGCCGCCACGTCGGCATTCCTGGCCCACTTGAAGGTCTTACCTATAGAAATGGTACGAACTTAGTATCCTGGCATGTGCCATTCATGCATATGTAGGAGAATGCACCATTGTTGAGCGCCTCGAGAGCGGCAAGCTCATCTGCATTTTCCTCCAATAATCTGGAAAGCCTTCCCAGGAGGATGCTGCGTTGAGAACCCGGAGCGTTAAAACCCCAGACAGTATCAAAGGCCTTTTGAGCAGCCTCGACGGCGATGTCGACATCCTTGGCGGTGGCTTCGGAAACGGAAGTAATACGCTTTCCGGTGGCTGATCGAGGTTGGTCAAACCCTGAGCGCTCCGGACGAGAACGAGATAGTCACCTGGGTTAATAATTCTGTGGAGCAGCGGTCATTGTCAGATAGATAAGATATGTATCGGGCATCCAAAGAATCTTACTCGATGGTTGTACCATCAGAGCCATCAACGAATTGGCCGTTAATATAGACACCAGTGTCAAAGGAGACCGCGCCCTTGTAAACGGGAGTATCAAACTCGTGAGTGAAGACCTGGGGCATGATGGATGTCAATGGCGATCGGGATGAAACAACGCATGCAATAGAGGGGTATATATAGGATCAAGGGGCGTGGAAAGAAATCGATCAGGTGGCCACAGATCATGCGGCTAATCTGAAAAGTTCGACGCATACGCATGGACGATTTCTCGAAAATGTGAAACAAAAGGATATATAGCGGCGCGGAGTAACGGTCGGGGTAGTGGATAAGTGTTAGATCTCGGTCATGATTTCTTAAGTTCCGGATGGATTGAATTCGATGGCCGATGCGGGCGAAACGCTAGAGACAAATGATGATGCGGCAGCTATCGATAACGACCCGATAAGGATGCACAAGTCTTATCCAATCGTCCGCAGCGTGAAGAAGTTCGCGGGTCAGATCAGCTAACCAAGGGCAAGGAGAGTGGACAAATTATGGCATACAATATTTGGATGTGCCTTCTTTCGATCACGGTGCCAAGATCCGACTGCACAGAATACGAAAAGATGGCACGCTAAGAATAAAAAGGAAAAAGAAGGGCCTTGCTGGGAATCGAACCCAGGCCACTTGCAGTTGTATATACGTAGAGCCCAAAGCAAGTATCGTACCTCTAGACTACAAGGCCACCAATCGCAAATAAAAATAAATAGTGATACCCTTTTAAGGCCTAGGACCTTCGCTTCATTCCATTGGTTCCCAGATCACCAATAGCGTTGGTTGTCACTCAAAACATTGTATTCCTCTCACCCCTAGGCACCAGTGGTGGTACACTCACCGCGAGTGAATGGCATTTTGCCCTCAAAACTGCAGCTTCTCTCCAAAGAAATGTCACTCGATCGACCTGACAATATCATATGGTCCTCGCGAGGAAGCTCTATGGAGGCGTCTTTGCAACTGACGGATCTATCAAATGGACAAGTCTGTCAGAGACGTGCCCATTGCAGTCCTGGCTGTAGGGCCCATAGAATCACACAAATAGGATTGAAATCACATCTGCATTGGCTTATTCCTGAATGTATATCAGTGCCTGATTTGGATCTGTTTCTGGAAAACGAGAGCGTGCTGTGATCACAGCCACGCCCGTTTTCAACACCATCCCAATGGCGCAGGTGACTAGGTCGGTCCTCCCTATTTGTCTTACCCCCTGTGCTACAATGTAGTCTTTTCGACAGCGCTTTCAACTCTGCGATTGTTGGTGTCATATATACGCAGAGGAATATTTCATCATGTCTTGGTGTTTGATGCTCTCTGGTATTATATGGTAAGTACTACTCACTTCCATGTGTCCTTTGCGTCATGAAGAACCGAATGCTACTGTCAGAGATCTTTGACCGTTCAGGCAATGATGGTTTTTAACCCAGAAATGACGTCCCGACCTGCAGAATCTAGATTTTCCAACACTTTTGGATCATCTTCGATCTTGAAAACGATCAGGTCGTACGGCATAGTATCCAATGTACGGATCATCGCGCGACGCAGGCGACCGACGGTTGATTCTCGAAGTTGCAAACGAGATGCTTGATATGCTATACATGATGCATGTTCGTGGTCGGATATGGTTAGCAAACTCGTGCGCCGGAGTCTTTCAAGGAGTGCACTGGTATAATCCATGCTAACTTTACTCGTATATGTTCTCCAGACGTTCTCGTCGCGGAACAACAACTTTTTATAGGGGTTTTGTCCCCTGTAGCGTTTTACATTCCTCGCAGCGATGATCGGCGTATGCCACCCTCAAGAATCGGGGCTGATGCCGTACGTGACATTGTCCTCTTCACCAGCTATTACTTTACCCTCCAAAAGTGGTCACTCGGGAAGGAACAAGTCCGTCCCTACGAGTCTACTTGTGACGAGTGGTGGAGATAATGTATATCGCGCAACACGTGGCCAGCGGTTGAAAGCCGTTAATTTCCCGATAGCAGGATCGGCCGTTACTAAACGCGGTACCATGGGTAAAACTACGCACGGAGTGCCTGTCGCGGCGTTGTATCGCACGGGCTGAATAGGAGCTTATCATCCACTCGTTTTCCGAGGGCGCTTGAGCGGCAAGGAACCACGCAGGTGTGATGATGGCGTAGTCTCGTAAAACAGGCTCATCATCGCTCGGTGCTCGATCTCCTCCTACAGGAGGCTGGAAGCGCTCGAACGCTCACGATGCCTTCCTTTATGGTAGCAAGTACTCGGCGCTCAAGATCCCTGAGACGCTCTCGGACGTTTTCGTGACAATGTGACCATGACAATCGTTTTGATTTATGCAGTAGACACGGGGATGAAAGTTCGACAGGTCATTTGGCGACAATGACGGGCGGCGGTTTCAGCCTTGACCAATGATAGGGAAGATGGGCCCGATCCAAGATTCCACACGAGGGGAGTGGGTCCATATGGCTTTGAGGGTGTTGAGGGCATCGGCGGGATCCACGACGGTGACGGTGGGGAGAAAGGCATCGAACTCGAGCCTCCCAAACACGTCCGAGGCTTCGATTCTTGCAATGACACGTCAGAGACAGGAGCACTGATGGATGAAAGAGGTGACGATCTCCAGTCGTATCCTGTTTGGAAATAGACTGTCTTCAAAGCGAGTCATATGACGTGTTGACAGCGTACAGGAACTCTCGCTTCTGTTCGCGTACGAAAGAGACGCGAAGCAGACGGGCCTCCAAACTAAAACGAGCACGCATACGTCTTACGAATTCAGCCATTCGCGGTGTTGTGCTTCAAAATGCCACGGCGTAACAGTGCGTTTCAAACGTATGCGCTATACGTGAGCACGAAACGCTCGGATCAAGACCGCAAAACCGAGGGTAGAATCTGGGACGACAGTAAGCACGAGAAAAAAAAAGACCAAAGAAAGAGTGCTTGTTCAATGTAAAAACATACCTCGACGCAGCCCAAATGCCTACGTGGGTTAGTTCGCTAGACAGCCTAGACCAGCCAAGCTTTGAACTCGTCGTCCCTCTCGATCGCCTCACGCCACCCCTCTTCCCCTCTCTCGAGCACCTTGACGCTCTCCACCTCCTCCCGCCCCAACTTTAGCCCGTTGTACAAGTGCGGAAACGTACCCTCGCTCGGACGCAGTCCGCACACGTTTATCTCGGGATCCTCCCACTTGATCTGGCCCTCTTGTTCGAGTGGATCGTACGCGAGCCGAAGAACGAACACCTGGGAATCCGACGTGAAAAAGTGGGCGAGGGTCCCAGGGATTTGGGATGCTGTGGAGAGGTGGATGAACCCTGCGGTTTGATCGACGGCAGAGACGGGGAGTGCGTCGGGGAGTGTGTCACGATCCAGCGGGACCGGAGAGGTGCTCGGGACCAGTTTGTAGATGTAGATTGGTTTGCTCGGCTCGTTGCAAGCAGACATTTGGTCGAATGGGTGCAAATATTGTGTTAGACGTTTCCCAATTACTTGTGATTATCTTACTCGAGCAAGCGCCGGGATACACAGCTCCCATGAAGAAAATGGTACCATCACCATCGAGAGAACGAAAAGAGTATGAAGGGTATCTCTACGTGAAAAAGTACATAGTTACACAGACTTACAACCAATCCAAAAAGGAAAGAAAAAAGAGTAGGGGATCAACCTCGGAAATGATACACATCCATTAAGAGCTTGGCACAGGCAATGTCAAGTGTAAAAAACGGGCCTGCACGTCGAGAAAGAACGGGCAAAGGGGCCACTATAATAGAAGAAACGGAAAAATGAGAGAAAAGGAAAGAGGCCAATCCAGAATAGCAGTCTCGTTCACCAACCCCTCAACGGGCATCGTCCGTCAACACCGCCTTGACGCCCCCACTTTCCGTACGTCCGCCATCCCGCGCACGCGCATGGTTCATCCGTTTTTCGTAATTCGTGTTCTCGTGGAAACTCTCCTCAAGCGACCGCGGGAACGGAAAGTGCCCCTCATTCTTCATTGGCGGCGAGGGCGTGTTGACAGTAGGCACATTCACCTTTTTTGGTTTCTTGCCCTTCTTGCCCTTCCTGCTCGTTGTGCTGCCCGTTGACTGGGTTTTGGCTATCGGTGGGGCGTACGGACGTTCGACGGATTGCGCAAGGGGAGTGGGTAGCGAAGGATCCACCCACTCGTCGTCGTCTTCTACCTCATTCCCATCGATTTCTTCAAAGTCGTCGTTCTTGGAAAGATCTTTGAGCGAGCCGTCCTCCTGTTTGTCCACCTCATAAACCGAGTTCGGACCAGGCGTGATGGGCCCTATAGGATCCTCCTCCGTATCAGCCTCGGAACCCTTGGTACCGCCTTTGACGCTGCTACCAACAGGAGAAATGGAAGTTGAACGGGTGTCAAAGAATTGGTCTTCGGCGTCGCGTGAAGGTTCAGGTCGTCTTTCTGCACTCTCGCCCTCGACCACTTCGATGTCTTCGTCTTCGTCTTCAGCGTCCAGTTCCATCTCCTCGGGATCAGAAATGGACTCGAGGCCCATGAACTCGTCCGAATCAGATGGCCACGATGGAGGCTCGTCCTGAATGGTGAATATTGTCTTGTACTTTGTGTTGAGCTGACATTCACCGATCAGACCATCGATAACACGAAAAAGTAATCCATACGAACCTCATTGATGCGCTGTCTCAAGTCAATCCAGTCCTTCTCTTCCTTGCATAGGAACCCAAGAAGCATACTGGGATCAAGGCCGCTGAGGGGCATCTTGCGAACACGATCACAATGAAAGGATCGTAGTTCCGTAGCGCTATACTGTGTGACATAGTGCTCAGGCAACATGTCCAAGTCTTCCTCTTCGACCCCAAGTTCGCGAGGATCCAGTTCAGAGCCATTGAACTGCGCTGGAGAAGCAGGCATGCTAATGTTTTGCCAGCGCGGTGGATGCTGCGATGATATCGAGGAGGACGATACGCTCGATGTTGACGAAAGTTGGTGTTGTAGAGGAGACGGCGAGAGGGGTGCGTGATATGAGAATGTCGACGAACCGGTCCGTACAGAAGACGGAGACGTGGGGACACGGTGATGATGAGAAGTCATAGACTGTGCACCAGGCGAACGTGTCGCCGCGCGGCGGTCTGATGCATCGTCGGGGGTACTTTCGCGACTGCGAACGGTGGGGTAGTCATGTATAGATGCGGGCGGTGCTGGACGGAGAGGAACCGTCGGACGTGCGTGATGAGGATCGAGGTAAAAGAGATTGTCGGCCTGGGAGCCCATAAAGTAATACGAGGAAGAGGGACGCCCCCCAGCGATGCCGACGGACTGGGGGAACGTGTAGAGCGCCTGCAAGATAATTGCTTCATAAATGTAAGCCGGGCGTAAAACCGACTGCTTACTTTGATGGGCTGGTAATAAATAGGATTGACGCCGTCGATACCCAGACGGATTCCAATTAGGACGAGCACTGCCCGTCCACCCCAGTGAGATCTCGTGTGTCTGTGTGGAGAACCGATATGAACATTAGAAGCCGCATATACATCAGTCTGGTACAACACGCCATCTGCGGCAACAGCCACCCCGAGACCTGCTTCAGGGAAAGCATGTACAAGAGCTCTAAGGCAAACGTTAGCTTTCTAGATAAAGTCGGGAAACGAGACTTACTTGATTGCGCCGGCGGCTGTGCTAGGACCAAACCACTGACCAACGTCTTTTCCAAGGTCTTTTCCAGCAAGAGCCATGCGGTGAACACTAAAGGGTGCCTGCGGCAGCGGGGAGTCGAGGAACCAAGTAATGATCTGGACGTAAGTGGCAAAGTCGTTTGTGCGAACAGGGTGTGGGGGCCGACGCCATTCTGAGATAGGGCGTAAATGAACGCATGTCAGGTGTGGGAAGAGCAACATGTGCTTACCTCGCCCTAAATGAAGATGAAGGAGGGCATTTGCGAGTAATGATTGACCGGTGCGCAGCATACAGCCCCAGCCGGCATCGCTCGTCCACCCCCTTTCGCCAGTGCCTGGCCAGTTCCACTTTTTGGGGCGCGGACTCGAGGGCGTGGCGGCCTGTGCGCCGGTGGCCAGATCTGCGTCTAGGGAAGAGAGATTGGAGTCTCTGATTGGGGCGAACTGGTTGCGATAGGTGAGCCATATGCGAGAGGTGAAGTCGGCGTAGAAGACGGGGGGCCAGTGGGCGGCGGGATTCTTGCTGGAGGGGGGCTGAGAGTGGGAGAGCTCGGAGACGGTGACGGAAGAGGAGGAGTTTGAGCGAAAGGAGGGTGGGCGGCGGGATTCGACGGAGGGACGGCGGCCGGGAGTGGGGGGAGGGGGCGGTTCGTAGCCAGGATGCTGCACGCCGAGGAGCCAGATGGGGTCGGTGCACTTGTCTGGAGTGGAGTCGCTGTCGAGGAGGAAGCGCATGGCGCGGTCGAGATGGCCCTTGCCGTGTTTGGCGGCGGAGAGGAGGG
>JBBPSN010000566.1:0-14409 GCA_038093615.1 Austroboletus olivaceoglutinosus | reverse complement strand
TTCCTTTACAGTAAATCCCTTGGTATTAAACTTAGGTGATTTATTACTCTACCACTACTGCTGATCATCCAGCACTTAGTATCTCAGAAAATCAACCATTTGAGGTACTCTTAGGGAAAATTATTCCAACAGTCACAGCTAGCATGGTTCTTAAGTAATTTACCAAAGAAACCACATGCTCTAGTATCAAACCTATACACTTAGGCTCTTTGTACCCATTTCACTAGTTTATCACCAACCCTTCAACTTACCCACGCTAGGATAAAGCCAACCTAAGTCCTTTGACTAACAATCTAGACTTGGAAGAACAACCAGACATCCAATTCACTAAGTTATCCACTCATCAGTACTATTTTTATTGTTGACCTGTTAGGTTAGTTGACAACCAGCAGCTTATAGTGAGATTGGGCCTGGGGGATTTGATTGAGGAATACACCTAGCATTCTATTTAATCATTTCCTAGAAGAAACATCAATGGTGACCTGCACATAAAAGAAATTGTGTTGAGTCAAGAACACAACCTATGTACTATTCCTGCTGTTAGAAGATGTATCATATAGATGACTACCTCCCCTAATTTGTTCGTGATTTTATCTCAAAAGGTTCAAGAGATATGTGAATTTCTTTACACTATATATATACTAATGAGCAATATTGTACTTACACTACTGTATCAACTCTAATAACCCCCATATGTACATTGGCCCCTGTTTAGCATAGCCACACCACTCTGGGACATGCACAGCCCCTTCCAGAATGGTAGCACAGCCATAGAACTAAAAGAGAAGTTACCAAAAGGATAACTGCCAGATCTGTCAAAATAACTCATTCTGACTCATACCTGACCCAAAATGACTCCTTCTGACTCCTGTGACCGCTTAAAGGATCCAGCACAGCCACCTGTACTTAGTATATATAGAGGCTAATCTCTGTACCTCAAATTTCATCAATCTCTAGATTAATCTTCTATTCCAGAAGAGGATTTAGCTCCCCTCTTTGAGATCTTAGTGGGAAAAGGCTAGGATAATTTCGCTTCTACCTAGATTACATAATATCTAGGGTTAGATAACAAAATCTTCACCCTAAACACACTTTTGGTGTATAGTTAGTAGGGAAATAAATCAAATAACCAATCCCCTCTATCCCCAAAGGTCCCCCAAGTATACATAAGGTCCTATTAGGTAATTTCGCTTATATCCGCGCTTACATAAGCCCTACAAGCGATTACTAGAACAGTTACATGTTTAAGCACACATTAAGTGACAATTGATACTTAAGCACTAAAGCAGAAAGCCTTTATCATAATTGGATATTGCACTAAGCCAGAAAGCACCTGATTACATAATTGCATCCCCTAGTAGGTGGCCACTATAGCAGAAAGGCACTATAACTTAGATAAATCTAGTCTAAAAATTAGACAAGCATTTGCTTAGCACACAGACAGCATTCTTGTGAGCCAATAACAAAGGTTTATCACTAACCAAATTGAGCACATATAGAGTGACATCCAATTGATTTTCCCACACATTTTAATTGCTATATTTAGCAGTTAGATCTCGTGCAATTCACTAAACAGTGGTTTTTTTGAGCAATTATTGCAGAAAAATTATTGCATACCAACAACAAACCATCACAAGGAACTTTCTATCTCAGATACTACTTCATCTAAGACCCTTTCAGGCAATATCCATTGCACAGTCCCAAACCTTACACTGATCTAGGAAATCACCCACCAAGCTCTATATTTATATACCAAATCTACATACTTTGGGTTTTTGTACTTATCTGCTATCCACAACTCAGCCCTTTGCTTATTTTTGCTAGGAAAGAAGCCAACCTAAGTCCTTCAGCTAATAACCTCAACTTGGAAGAATGACCAGGAATCTGATTCACTAAGTTTTTACTCACTCAGTAGTTGAGCTATTATTTGATCTATTAGGTTAGTTATCTACCAATAGCTTATAGTGAGATTAGGCCTGGAGGATTTGTTTGAGAAAGTCACCTAGCCTTCTATTCATTCATTTTCCATAGACATGACAATGGGTGGGGTATCCATAGTGATAATTTGATTAACAAGTGTGGGGTAAATTCCTAGCTTGAACCAGTGGATGAGGGTTGGCTCTTCTTTCAAGCTGAAGATTGCAATATAGTTTGTGAAGTCAGTTATGTATGAACTGAGCCCATCCACTTCTTTCAAAGCTTTGGTGTTTTGGAGCCAATCAATGGCTGCTTTGATGGTTTTAGGGGGTTTGTAGGTGGCAAGGAAGGTTTTTATGAAGTTATTGTAGTCTCCATAATCAGGGGGGGTTTTCATGTTGGCTTTGTGCAAGAACACGACTGCCCATGGTCCTGTGCTTCCTCCTTTCATGAATGATAAGGCAAAGCTGATCTTGGCTCTATTGGTTGAATAGGTCCTCTCATTGAGAAAAAGGTAGTTGGTGATGAGATTCAACCATGCATCGGTTTTGCTTTCAGTCCCATCAAAGTCAAATGGCCAGCCAATTTTAAGTTCAATAGGTCTGGCAGTTATTGAAGGTACGAGGGTGGATTCTGGGGAAAATGGTGGATTTGGGGGGTTCGGTGGGGGGTTCGGGGGTTCAAACTAAGGGGGTAAAGGTCCCGAGGGTGGGCCAAGAGGTGGTCCAAATGAGGGAATAGAGATCATAGGTGGAAGGGTGGCTTGCTGTGAAAACAGGGGTCTTGAGTAGGGGTGGGTGGAGGGAGTTCCTGCAAGTGAGGTGAAGAAATGACTTTGTCGTACTTTGGGAGCGATGGAAGGGGAGGGGGATCAGTGAGGAAGGGTTAACTCATTCAAGAAGGTAGATGTAAGAATTTCAGTTTCCTCAACTTCACTGACAGTTGGTAACCTGTACATGATTGAAATCATGCTGAGTCAGGAACATAAGCTATGACCTATTCCTGTGGTCAAAAGAAGGTCCATATGGTGGACTATATACCCTAATATTTTCATGATTTTATCTTAAGTCATTGTAGAGATATGGTAATTTCTTTCTTGTATGTTTTTACTACATACATATGTATTAGTAGTTACACTAGTATACTTAACCTAATCACCTATTTTCATGTAATAGGCCCCTAACTGCCACTATGGTCAGGTGATTAGTAATCACATGACATTGGTCACATGATATGGCACCCTGCTAGCACCACAGCCACTAACCTAAGCCAAAAAGAGACAAGTACTCAAATTGGTAAAGAATACAGTTCCAAGTTGCTTAAGGGAGCTGCATAGCCTGTTCTAATTGGGATGCATAGCCATACCCTGTAGGGTCCAACACAGCCTGTTAGCAGCACAGCCATAAGGCCCTGCAATTGCAAATTGCCCAAATAGTATAAACAATAAATTTTAGCCATAACTGGATGCATAGTCTTTTGTATAACTCATTATAACTCATATTGACTCATGATGACTAATAGGTGACTCATAGTGAGTCATAAGTCCACTTTAAGGGTCGAACACAGTCACATGTAATTAGTATATATAGATATGTAGCTAATCTGTGCCCTAAATTTCAATCAATTTGATCAAACCTTCAATTCCTAAAGGAGTATCAAGATTCCAAGTGAGATCTGGGAGAGAAAGGGGTCCATTAGGGCCCAAACAGCAGCCCGAAAAAACCTGGGTTTGGGTCTGGTTAATCTGCCCCCACATATTCAAACATTGAGGTGGAGTCTTAACCTTACCTTCCTCCTATTGTATATTTATGTAGGATATTGAAATGTCCAGTAGTAATGAAGAATGTAGCCTAACCCAATCCCAAACTAACTCAGGCTTCCAAGACAACTCTGAGGACAATAGTACAAGCAACTTAATCAACATGATACTCCTCCAAAATCAGCAAATGAACAAGATCATGATGAAAGCCATTCTTCTTGTCATCCAAGAAATTCTGAATGCATCAGAAAAAGCAGAATGTATCCCCTATCACACATCTATCCTCATGGGCCAAATGTGGATGCTTGAGCTGCTCAACAGCCATCCAGATTGACTTTGGTGTGAACTAGGTGTCCAAAAGCATATTTTTCACTGGCTTATCAATGAGCTCACTTTACAAGGATATGCACACTCCAGGCATGTCACCCTCAAGGAGCAGCTTGGCATCTTCCTATATACCTGTATAACTGGACTGTCATGCAATCATGTTAGAGAGACTTCCAGTGCTCAAGCAGTACAATATCAAAGTATGTATATGCTTTTCTATTGTCTTGTTTTGACTTACAAATGCTCACAATTATTGTAGATACTTTCATAAAATGTTGGATGCATTTTCATCACCCAGAATTTACATGAAGTTTGTCAAGTTACCCTGCACAGATAACCTAACATCTGATCACATTGCCAACAACCCCACTATCTATTCATTTTTCAAGGATGCTATTGGTGTCATCAATGGCATGCATATTGCATGCACTCCCTCTGCTGCTAAAAGGGAGGCAACATGAAATTGGTGAAGAACACTGAGTCTGGGTGGAGTGGTACCACCTGAGATGTCAATGGGTAAGTAGGTGTGAGATTGGGATGACCCCAAAGAGGGTTCTAGTGGGTCCCTTCAAGTCCTAGGTGATAGGGAATGAGGAGGAAAAGGTTTCCCAAAGTTATTCAGGGCATGGGAAAGTTGGCCAAGGTATGAGAAAGTTGGCCAAGGTTGTCGGTTGGTGGCAGAGAGGCATAAGAGTCCCATGGTGAACTCTTGGATATGTGGGAAAGGTTCATTGAGCAGTAGAAAACGAGTGGAGGAAAGGTCAGATGCATTATCAAATGCTAAGAACAATATTTTATAGTTTGGGCACACCTGGACTGTGTAGAATAAGTCAAAATGGGTGCGGAAAGGTATGAGTGATGTAATCAAACACTAAATGTAGGTAAAAAGTGTATTTGTGAAGAAAAACAAGTATCCAATCAAAAATGATGCAGGCTGAGCCAATCTCGGCCACCCGAAAGTGTTCGGGCCCGAGCTGAGTGTGCTTGGGGCGCGGGAAAATCATCGGTCAGCGTCGGCCATGTGAATAACTCACTTCGGGTGGTGATACAAAGCTTCAGATGTGCAATAGGAGGTGTACTGTGATAGATAATGGACCTGGGGAGTGGTGGGAAGCCGGAATAACACTGTAGAGCAATGCTATGCTCTACATCAGAAAGGCTTTCATTCACAGAATTACCTTGTTGGCTGCAACTTTGATCTCAAGTTTATGTATGTCTTCAGCAGGTGGGAGGGTTCTGCTGTTAATGCTTCTGTATATCATAAAGCTCACACACTCAACTTCACAATTTCCAATGGAAAATACTATTTTGCTGATGCTGGGTATCCAATTTGCCCTCAATTGCTAGTCCCATACTGTGGTACTCAATACCATTTGCCCAAGTGGGATTGTGGGTGAATGAGGTATGTTTTGACTTCCATGGCTGCTTGACAAATGCTCAAGAATATTTTAATTTACATTACACCCAACTATGAAATATTGTTAAGTAAATCATCAGAGTTCTCAAGCAGTAGTTTCAGATCCTTGTAATCCCTCCCTAGTTTCACATGGATGTCCAAAAGTGTATATCATCTGCACTCTGCTGCATTTACAATATTATTCATCACTACGATCCAAAGGAGTTTGTTAAGCATAAGGATGAGCAAGCTATAGCAGAGGCATTGGCAGATAGTCTAGTCAATGGACCAGAAATATATGGTGAGATAGCAAGCAGCTTTGTCACCAATACTCAATGTGATGTCATAATGGCAAAGTGAGAGGAGATTACACAAGCTTTTTGGTATGATCATCTAGATTACACTTGGAGAAGACATAGAAGTCGTAGCTTGTAGTTTTAAATTATCTGTATCAATTATCAGGATTGGATAATGTGGCAAAGGATTTGATTCAGATTATCATTGGAGTACAAAGAACAAACTAGGTAGTATTGAAATCAGCAAGTTTCTTTCTCAACCAATCCTGCTGAAGCTTATTATCACTTGAGGCTGATGTAACAAGCAAAAGGTATCTGTCTGCAACTTTATTGCTCATTCCCATTAGATCAAACAAAACAAGTAACTCCTCTGACATTAGGAAGTCCTGCTTCTGTTGCAACAGCATGTTCCTTATACTATTGCATCTTTTAGTTACAAGGTTAGACATTGATGGCTGCTTTGACTGGATACCAAGCTTCATCATATTCATGTTCATACTAAATGTACTTTGCAAACTGTTAATGTCATCACAGAACTTGCGAATGTCATTTGTTGCAGGTGGGGCATGCCATTTGTGACTGCTGGTGGAAGCACCAGATACAGTTGATCCAGATATGCCAACAGCTAATGCCATCATTGTATTATCATTATTGTCAGCCTTTCGCTTACCTGAACACTTGATGTAAGCAGAGATACTTAATGATGGTGCAATTAAACTCACAGTGAAGCCAATATGTATAGATAGGACTGAAGACAGCTTAAAGTTCAAAGATACCATAAGTTGATTTGGTGGAGGTTCAAGTGGGGTCATTTTGACATCCCTAACACCCCCTGAGATGCTTTCTTCTTCAGACCAGTAAGGAGCACTGGTCTGAGAAGTGGAGAGAGCAGGGGGAGCAAGGGGATCAGAGAGAGGGGGAGCAAATAGAGCAAAGGGAGCAGGTGCACTGGCTTAAGAAGCAAATAGAGTGGGAGTATCCTGAACTGTAAACATATGGAGACCTCTGGTCTTTAATGGGAGTAGCTGCTTCATTCATTCATAGTGAATTCATCCCTTCATCTTGTACTTGCCTGCACCTTTGGTATTCTAAATAAGTGCATCATTAGTAGGTAGATCACAAAATGAGAAAATGAATACCTACCTTTACAATTGTGTTCCATACATGCTGACTCTCTGAACTAATGTCCACTCTCCTCTCCAATGAGTATACAAGGCCAGAGGTGTTTGCAATCTTGTCAATAATCTCATAGGCATTCCTCATCCACAAATGTCTGATCAGAGAAATAACCAGAAGAAAAAAAGGGCTATATACCCACTTCCACTTTTCCTTGCAACCATCCACTATTTTTGCCTTGCCACTCATAGGCCAGGGGAATTTGTTTGCCATAATATTCCAAAAAGAGATCTTGAAATTCCCTCCATTGTCCATTATTGCCTGGTGTTCAAACACCAGGTCAAAAAGCATAGTTTCATCTTCAATTGACCAACTCATTTGGCCACCAGATTTTTCCTGCAGATTGGCCACCATCACTACCAGAGTAAATGCCATCCTCTTGAGGGGGGCTTTCTCTTTTCCTTTTCCTTTTGGCATAGGGGGGTTTCAAGGAGATACTCAACTGATTCTTTGGGGGGGCATTATTAATGGGAGTCAGTGGTGACAATACTGCATATCTACCTTCAAGTCTTTGCTATGCAACAAGGAATATTGAGACTTCATCTCAATGTTTATACACTAGGGCAGATCAACCAGACCCAAACCTAGGTTTTTTTGGGCTGCTGTTTTGGGCCTTAAGTTTACTTCTACCTAGAATACATAATATCTAAGTGTACAAAGCAAAACTCAGCTCTAAATCAACCTTTTGATGTATAGTTAGTAAGAGAAAAGGTCAAATAACCACTTCACACTGTTCCTAGAGGTTCCCAAAGTGTAGATAAGGTTCCATTAGGTAATATCGCTTAAAAGTGTGCTTACATAAGCCTCAAAAGTGGTTATCTAGGACATTTACACATTTAAGTGTACGTTAAGTAACTATTGGTAGTTGAGCACTAAAGTAGAAAGCCCCCAATTATGTCATTGAATTGTCTAGTAGGTGGCCACTATAGCAGAAAGGCACTATAACTTAGATAAATCTAGTCTAAGAATATCTATTAGCTGAGTGCCCACTTAGTACAAATCAGCATTCTTTGTGAGCCAATAAACAAGGGTACAAACAAACCCTATTGACCATAAACAGAGTGAACCTTAAGCTAATTTTCCCATACCTAATATTGCTATATTTAGCAATCAGTTCTCATGTAATCAATTCAATAGCAAATTCCCTAGCAATTCTCCTAGAGGATTTACTACACAACCAGTGTAGCCAATTCCACCATACTTTCTATCTCAATCAACACTTCTTCTAAGCCTCTTTTAGGCAATATCCATTGCATAGCTGTCACCCTTACAGTTCCTGTGCAAATCACTAATCTTTCTGACACACAACTACTAAACCTATTGATTAGGTCTTTTAGTACTTGTTCCCTATCTTTAAACCAACCCCTGAGCTTATACTAGCTAGAATAAAGCCAACCTAAGTCTTTCAGCTAATAACCTAGACTTGGAAGAATAACCAGGAATCTATTTCACTATGTTTTGTTACTTATTCAATCTTGTTATTGCTTGATCTGTTAGGTTTGTTGTCAACCAGCAGCTTATAGTGAGTTTGGGCCTAGGAAATTTGCTTGAGGAAGAATCTAGCCTTCTATTCATTTATATTCCATAGAAACAATATCAGGATTGTTATTTCCTTGTCTTCTAGTAAGGAAGGAGAAGGTGGGGATGATGGTGATGAGATTGGTTCCATTTCAACTACAGTGGCTCAAATAAGTGTTCCAATATTGGGGCATTTTGGAAAGATGTGACATTTGCAAGAGAACCAAAATATATTAGCTCTAACCCTTGCTAGGTAATTGATAACCCTAACCCTCACCCTGAAAATGAGCTAATGGTCATGTAATTTGGTTGTCATGGCACTGAGATATAACCATTTCAAAATTACATGTCATTAGGACACTTATTTGACCCTAATATAATCAATCATTATTTGGTAAATAACATAATGTTCTGATGGATGATGTGCTTCAACCCTGTCTCATTATGTAACTTACATAACCCTGAGCACTATAAAGAGCAGGAATACCACCAAGCTAACCCTACTTCACCATAAAACCCATTTCAACCTTTGCTAGAGCCAATATCCTGTTTCTCTCTGAATCTGGCCTTTCTGCTAGGAAGATATTCTCCCAAACTGGTCTGGGGAAGTCCACTGTGGCCAGGGTTATCAAAGAAATGCATTTAGGCAAGGAAAACATCAAATTAGGCCCTCCTTCCAAGCTTTCCCCTACTGACAGAAGGAGAATTGTCTTTAGTATTATCTCTGGCAAGATTGAAAATGCTGTCCAGGCAACCCATTTCATCAATTCCACCCTCTCCTCTCCTGTCTTTTCCAAAACTGTTTGCAATGTGCTAAAGTCTACATCTCTAAAGGCTGTAGTCAAGAAAAAGAAATTACTCTTGTCTGTCAGGCATAGAAAATATAGGCTGGCCTTTGCTCTCAAGCACCAACACTAGACTATGGAGGACTGGACTAGGGTAATTTGGTCAGATAAGACCAAGATTAACAGGATTGGGTCAGATGGAAGGAAGTATGTATGGAAAGTGGCAGGAAAACCTTTGCAAAACAAGGAGATACAGGGAACAGTAAAGTTTGGAGGAGGTTTCTTGATGGTTTGGGGGTGCATGGGCTGGAATGGTATGGGAATCCTTGCAGAGGTGGAAGGGAGGATGAATTCTGAGCAGTATGTCTTCATTTTGGAGGATAATCTGCTTCTTACTATGGAAAATTCTGGAATCCCTAAGGAGAGCATTATTTTTCAACAAGATAATGATTCCAAGCACACCTCTAAAAGAGCCTAGGAGTGGCTGGAATCTCAAGGTATCAAGGTTCTTGATTGGCCAGCACAATCTCCAGACCTTAATCCAATTGAACATCTCTGGCAAATCCTCAAAAAGAAACTCAATAGCTATGCAACACCACCAAAAGGAGTTTGGAAACTTTGGAAAAGGATTGATGTGAAATGGGGTAAGATAGAGGTTGAGGAATGTCAAAGATTGATAGAAAGCATGCCTAGAAGACTAGAGGCAATGATAAAGGCAAAGGAAGGGCATACAAAGTACTAAAATTGTGAAATAGAAATGTTGCTCAAATAAGTGTCCTAATGATATGTTATTTTGAAATGGTTATATCTCAGTGCCATGGCAACCAAATTACATGACCATTAGCTCATCTTCAGGGTGAGGGTTAGGGTTATCAATTACCCAGCAAGAGTTAGAGCTAATATATTTTGGTTCTCTTGCAAATGTCACATCTTTCCAAAATGCCCCAATATTGGAACACTTATTTGAGCCATTGTAGGTCATGAATGTGCTGGCTATCGGATCTCTCAATGGATGATAGGGTGGTATGGGGGGTTTGGTCTACTTGGAGGTAGCCTTAAAGGGAAGAGCTTAGTCTTTTGTTATAACTATGAGTAGTCAATTGACTCTCTTGTGGCAAAGGAATGCGAAGGTAGGGCCATGGTGACAAACAACCAAGGGCTGACAAAGGAAATGTTCACTAGAATAATGGAATGGGGGCTTAGGGGTCTGAGGATATACAGTGAAAGGTCACATGTATAGAGCAAAGTGGAGCTTTACAGAAAGTAAGACTAAGCTGAAATAAAACTATAACTCAATCATAGTTTTAAGTACTACAAGAGATGGTCCATGCATAGGGGATGAGTAAGTACTTGGTGGCTGAGTAATTATTGGCTAACAGTGGCTAAGAGATATTGCTAGTTAAATATGCTAGCAACATAGGCAGTCATGTTAAACGACAGAAGGAAAATGGAGATAGGTAAATGGTAGTCCAAACATGGAGTCCAATAGGTGTGGCTACAGGAGAGAGAGAGCAAAGGCAGAGAAAGAAGAAAAAGAGACTGAGATAAAACACTGAGTTATAACAGAGGGTGGTACATGTGTACTTGTAGTCTTATATGCACCTAACTACCATATAAAGTCATACTGGGCTTGAATTGGCAATGGTGTTTACAAACATGCTTGAGGAGTTTCAGCTAACAGAGAAGGTGTAGATTAAGTGACATCCACTTACCACATACTAAGCACATCATCAGATACTTGTGGTGGCATGCAATAATGCATCAAACAATGATGTGATGGTCAATGAGCTTAAGTACCTTGTCACTTCATTCAATGATACTACAAGCCACATATGCTGTTTTCTGCATGTTATCAATCTCATAGCTAAATCCATGATTAGTCAGTTTGATATGAACAAGAAGGATGCTGACACAGCACTGAACAACACCACTGCTGATCAACAATTAGATTGGGATGATTCAGGGCCAAATGAGAATATAGCTAATGAGAAAAAGGAATTAGCAGATAATGAGGAGGGTTGGGTAAATGAGCTCACCTTGTTGACTGATGAGGAGCATGCTGAACTGCATATTGTGATTCTGTTAGAGTTATTCTTGGGGAATGATGCTAAAAGAGATTCAAGAGGTTATTTTGATTGACCAAAGGCTCATGACCAGAGGACATACTTAATATAAAGGTTAAAGAACTAGAGTGTCTACTCAATGGTAAGACAGAAACCAAGTGTTACTCGAGATTCAATCTAGAGCATGGATAGATTGAGTAGACTAAGCTAAGGACTAATACATCAAGATACAAGGTATTTAAGGGAAGAGCCAGTAGTCCATGCATAGTGGGTAGGTAAACCAGTGCAATACACTTAGTATAATAGCATCATGTTAAATGACAGTATGGTGGCAAAGACTACAAAGTAATGAGAGATGAAGAGATCCATGCAGGGCTCAATAGCAGGCCTAAGACTACACCTAGAGTGAAAGTGAAGAAGTATAATATGAGTATGAAGGACAAAAACAGAGAAGAATGGACAATGAAAGAAAGAAATGTAATAGGTTCTGCCTATGAAGCTATCACTCATCAAGGTAAACAGTTTATTTGTACACATTATTTTGTCATATCTAATACCCAGCCTAAATAGCTCCAAAAACTAGCACACAAAATCATCCATTCAACCATCCTTGTCCTTTTTGCATGAAAGAACATTTTCAAGGACTCGAAGATAACCATCAGGGTTACACCTTGTGATATTGCCACCCTTTGGAACTCCACCTTTGATATGCTCAAGTATGCATTGGAACATCGCCAAGTGATTGATTTCATCACACAAGGGAAGAACCTTAGCCTATGGAAATTTAAATTGAGGAATCACAAGTGGGAGATCATTAAGCAACTTCATGATGTACTGAAGATGAGTAACAATTGTTTAAATGTCTAACTTGTATACTAAACAACATCCACAGATCCTCAAAGATGTAATATTTTTCTTCATGTGGGTGACACCAAACCTTGCTACTATAATCCCTGCCATGGACCATATCAATGCTCACCTCACAACTCTTGGGCACAATACTAAAAAGTATAATATAACAATTCGTTCAACTGTGGCACTTGTGAGGAAAACACACAACCAATATTATAGCCTTACTGATAGCTCCAATGTTTATCAGATTGCCATGAGTAAGTCATATTCTTTTACTACTATCTACTTCAGCTAATTGATCAATTTATTATTCAGTTCTTTACCCATGCCATAAGCTGGTATACTTCAAGATAGCTGAATGGGAAGATGAGTAGATCAAGATGGCTGAGCTACTTATATGTGAAGAATTTGCACTCTCTTATTCAAAGAAAAGAGACATTGTCCTGTGTGAGTCAAGTACAAAGAGGAATGATGAACCAGGCAAGAAGCCAAAGGAGCATTTGGGCAATGTGGTAGGTCATTTCCAAGATAATGCTGATATCATGCTCAAATCTCAAATCTTAACTACAATACAAATAGGAAATATATTTGATAGCCTAGCTACACTTGCAAGACCAAAGGTAACAGACCTCAGCAATGAACTTGACTGATATCTCAATGCTAATGTTGAATATGTTGCTGATGTGGTGGCCTGGTGGTACAAGCACTGTGCAATATATCCTCACCTATCATGGATGGTGCTGCATCAGCAAACTTATGTATGTTTTTGCTAAATCATTTAAAGTCAACTAAACTGTTTAATTTTAGATATTAGTGTACTTAAATGGCTAGAAAATGGCTAGATGTACTATCTAGCTACAATATTCAATGTCTAACTGTCTAAAACAACTAATAGCAACTAAATTGCAACTAAATTTAGTTATTTAGACAACTTTATATCCTTTAGACTTTTAGTCAAATTGTTTAATAGTTGCTTCATGTCATTCATTCTAAATAGTTAAATTAGTAATGTGGTGTATTAGTCTGCTAGCTTATTCAGCTCTGTTAGTTTAGTGAGCAAAAACATAAATCTGCTGATGTGGATTATCTCACCATCCTTGATATGTTGAATGTCCAAGCAGAGAGTGACAAAAGTACTAATTGATCTACTAAGCTACATCTGTTGATGTCAAGTGGCTCTTCAGCCATAGCAGGCTGTTGCTTAGTCATGTTCACTCAAGTCTCTCAGTTCAAACAATATGTGCCCTCTTATGTATTGGACTGTGGAGCCCTTTAAATTTGATTAAGCCTGATGATATCAAGGTGGTAGCCAGCCTTCCAGCTGTTGATGGAGAGGATATGGAGATGGCAGAGGGTTGGGATACAATTTCAGATGACAATATTAATGTAGTAGAGTAGATTACATCATGTTAACAGGTCTTTTTATAGAAAT
Organism: Austroboletus olivaceoglutinosus; assembly: GCA_038093615.1. Taxonomy (NCBI): domain Eukaryota; kingdom Fungi; phylum Basidiomycota; class Agaricomycetes; order Boletales; family Boletaceae; genus Austroboletus; species Austroboletus olivaceoglutinosus. The sequence goes on along the minus strand of JBBPSN010000566.1, from coordinate 888 downwards.
ACCCACTGGGTATACCCCATTTTTCTAATATTGTACCCAGACCCCAGGGTCTGGGTATTTTGTGGGTATGGGTGTGGGTATAGATTGTCTTACCCACTGTCAAGCCTGTACCCCAGATCTGGGTCTGGGTTTTTGGTGGGTCTGGGTCTGGGTATGACCATGAGTACCCCAGGGTTACCCATGCTGAGCCCTAGTCACAGGCAACATTCACAGAAGAGCTTGAGCTACCTAGCTGGCATGAACAACAGTCCTGTATCACATTTTTCACTCAGTAACTTAGAGTGTGAATGACAGGAACCCCAAGGCACATGACCTCGAGCCAAGCCATTGTAGCACAAATGGACATAATGTTTTGCAAATGGACATAATATTTTGCAAACAGACATACATAATATTTTACATCCGGATATAATGTACATACATCATCCGGGCATATTGTTCATATGCCCGGACATAAATTAAACATTCGGGCATAATACTTACAGTACCCGGACAAATTATCTAGGTTGTGTTTCGGCATAATAACTACCTGACACTAGCATCCGGGCATATGTACGCTATGCCGATCGGAAAAATAATACTTGTGCAAAATGTACTTCATACTCGCATGGCTAAAAACCATATTCAGTGATGCACAAATTGACACACGCTGTAGCCGTCTTCCTCCCAACCACAACCTGCGTCTGTTCTTTAAGGGCATCTCAAAGCTTTCCCGCGTCAGTGGAACAGAACACAACCAAATCTGTCGGTTCCTGCTTGGTCTTATCATCGACATTCCGATAACTGGAGGATACAGCCCTGCTCGACTACTGTGTGCAGTTCGCGCACTCCTGGATTTCATTTATATTGCTCAATATCCATACCAAACATCAACCACTCTTGGATTGC
>JBBPSN010000563.1:0-14435 GCA_038093615.1 Austroboletus olivaceoglutinosus | reverse complement strand
CAATCTTGTTATTGCTTGATCTGTTAGGTTTGTTGTCAACCAGCAGCTTATAGTGAGTTTGGGCCTGGGGAATTTGCTTGAGAAAGAATCTAGCCTTCTATTCATTCATATTCCATAGAAATGACAACTAGAGCCCACTGCGAGGGGTTGGCTTTTATAAATCTTTGATATATTCTAATCGCTAGATTGCGATATACCATTATGGAATCCAGATTGCACATCCTCTTCCAACTCTATGATGTTGGCTTCTATTGGGTTATCAACTCCCTTCCCAGACAATGAGTAGAGCCATTCCTTGCTCCAATCCTCCAATCTCTCTTTTTCCTAGACTACAAGAAGTATTGGTATCCAATTCCCCACCCTGCCTGCCTCACCCCCCCCATAACTGCCCCAGTCTACGACATTATTGGGGAATGCATTAAGGTATTCAATCCCCCCATCTTCAGACCAAAAGGACCTCTCTATGAAGGTATTGTTGCTACCACCTTATGACTGGGAGATGACTTCTTAACCCCTTCCCACGAGACCACCACCCCCGATCCCTCCCCAACCGCTATTACCTCTGATCTCCATCTCATTGGCCCTGTGCAACCTAGCAGCCCATTTGAACAAAATCATTGGGAGGAAGGAAAGTCATTTTGGCCATGTTTGGGCTCCCTCACGCCCATCACTCTCCTATGCTAATCCCTAACCCCATGTCCCTTTCAGTTTCCACTTCACCCCCTACTGCCTCTTCCTCGTCCACCCCCATTTCTATTGGTCGTACCCCCAAGACCAAATGTTTCCATTGTGGTTCCCTTACCCACATTCACATCCACTGCCCTGGCTATCAATGCCCTTATTACCAAAGGGTCACTCCCGGACATATTCAGTGAGCCTGCCCTGACAACCGCTGTGCGCAATATGGCACTATTGGCCACTCCTTCTCTGAGTGCACCCTGCCCAACACTTGGGATGATGACACCACTGTCTTCAATGAGGGAGATCCCCATGGGTTCTAGATGGATGTATGTGGATATGGAGTATCTACCTTTTTATGGGGGTAATATTATGGTAGAGAATCCTGCACACATATTTTCACTATTTTACTACCCTTTTCCTCCATATTCACTTACCGATTATCCCTTACCTAAGGAACTGTTTGCCATCATCAACGACTCTCCATTTCCTAATGCCTTTCCCATCTGGCCACCGTTTTCATAGGAATATGATCAGACTCTAGTTTAGTTACCTATCTCCAGGATGTTTATCTCCTCTGCCTTCTTCTCTAGGCAAGTACTCCTTTCTGGTATCTCATAGGACTTTCCTATCTTAATACTTACCATTTTCATTGTTTTGGTCTGTGCTCATTTTACTTCATATAAAAGCACCTTGTACAATAGATTGTAACTTCAGTTAAATCTATGCAATTCAATATAGTGTTTAGCCCACTTTGGTCTTGGACACCCTTGCATGATATAGTTCTTCGTGCTACCTCTGAGTGCATGCTTGTTGTTCAAGTCTGCTTCATCACCGAGCATTGCACTTACAGTAAGCATACTCAAGATCACTGACCCGGTTACCTTGAGTAAGCCTGCAGTGAGATACCAACATAGGTACCAGCCCTACTTGATGCTCCTGGGTTAGATGCTATTGTTAGCATAACCCAGTGCATACCACCCCAAGACCGATAGAGAAATGGAGCAGGTCAATCAGGAATTAGAAATGTGGCTTCAGATATTCTACAACAAGGACAACTCCAAATGGCCCAACCTTTTCCCTATGGCAGAATTTCACCACAACTTAGCCACCCACTTGGTCACAAAATGATTCCTGTTCTCCCTCATGATGGGGTATGAACCACATGCCTACCTGAAGATTAGGAAAACTTTTATGCCAGCCTTGTAATCATGCCTTTTATCCCTCACTAATGCCCGAGACGAAGCTTAAGCTGCCCACAACCATGCCTGCATCCTCATGGCCACTAGAAACCATGAAACTTTCATCCTGTTCAAACCCAACACATATGTATGGTTAGAAGCCATGAATTTAAAACTCAACTTCCTGTCTCATAAGCTTGCCCTGAAATGAGTAGAACCCTTCAAGATTGTCTGCGCACTATCCTCAGTGGTGTATCAACTGGAATTGCCTGTGACATGGAAGATCCATAATGTATTCCATGCTTCCCTTCTAATGCCCTATAAGGAAACTACTGAACACACCCAATTACAACAAACCACTACTGGACCTTATAGATGGTGAAAAAGAATGGGAGATAGACTGCATCATCCTACATTGGGGAACTTTAGAAAGAAGGCAATACAGGGTATGATGGAAAGAATATGGATCTGGCGAAGATATCTGAGAACCAGAATCCAACTTAGGGAACTTCCAGGATGTCTTGACTGCTTATAAGAAAGTGAAAGGACTCTGAGATGACTCATGCCCCCCTTTGTCTTCCACTTCACCCCCAAAGAATCTTGGATCAAGTGTCTCTTCCATTTCCACAATGACCTCCCCCCTAACCATGCTTCCACCCACTTCTACTTCTATTATGTCCCCTATTGCATTTGGCATACTGACTGGTAGATTCATGACCAACACTGCCTGCATACACTATTCCACCGGACCCACTGTCATCACCATTCCAAATGCCCCTGAAATCCCCATCTATGCCATCAGATCCCCCCACTCACTCCCTATGCTCTCGACACTGCCTCCCTTATCAGAGCCAATCAGGTTTCGTGTGCTGGGACCACCAATATGTTCGTACCAGCTTTCACCCACTCACAAACGAACCCTCTACATTGCTGTCCTAGAATACCCCTCCCTGTACCATAATCTCCTTGACCACCCCCACTACTTGGATGGCAATTTCTTCACTTCTTTCCTTGCCCTCTACCAGCATTTGGGGCTTGCCATCTTGCTCAACAGGGATAGAGCAGAGACCCACCTTGTACCCAATAGTTCTATCGACTATGCACTTGAACATGCCTTGGTGGAATCCAGATTGCACATCCTCTCCCAACTCTACAACGTTGGCTTCTGCTGGGTCATCAACTCCCTCCCTAGACAACAAGTTGAACTCTTCCTGGCCCCAATCCTCTAGTCTCTCTCTCCCCTGGACCACAAGAAATATTGGTATCCAATCCCCCACCCTGCCGGCCTCGCACCTCCCACTACTGCTCCTATCTATGATGTCATTGGAGAGCAGGTCAAGGTATTCAACCCCCCCATCTTCAGACCTAAAGACCCCCTCTATGGAGGCATCATCACCACCACCTTGCGATTGGGAAATGACTCCTCAACCTCTCCCTAAAGGATCACCTCTCCTAATCCCTTCCCAATCTTTATCATTCCCGACCACCATCTCATTGGCCCTGCACAACCTGGTAGCCTAACTACACCCATTCAGACAAAACCATCAGAAGGAAGGAAAATCGTTCTGGCCACATTTGGGCTTCCTCATACCCATCGCTCTCCTATGCCGGTCCCTGACCCTACACTCCTTCCAGTCCCTGCTTCTACCCCCACCGCCTTTTCCTCATCTACTTCCACCCCTGCTAATCATACTTCCAAAACCAAGTGTTTCCATTATGGCTCCCTTACCCACATTCACATCCACTGCCTGGGCTATCAATGCCCTTATTGCCAAAAGATTGCCCCTAGGCATATCCAGTGAGCCTGCCCCAACAACCACTGTGCTCAATGCAGCATCATTGGCCACTCCTTCTCTGAGTGCACCCTGGCCAACACTTGGGATGACAACAATGTCGTCTTCAACAAGGGCGATCCCCATGGATTCTAGATGGATGTTTGTGGATATGGTATATCCACCTTTCAATGGAGGTAATGTTACGATTGAGAATCCAGCATATATATTTTCACCATTTTACTATTTGTTTCCACCATATTTGCTTACCAATTACCCCCTACCTGAGAAACCATTCACCATCATTGACAACTCCCCATTCCCCAATGCCTTTCCCATCTGGCCACCATCTTCATAGGGTTACAATCAGACTCTAGTTTAGTTACCTATCTTCAGGATACTTATCTCCTCTGCCTTCTATTCTAGGCAAGTACTCCTTCCAGTATCTCATAGGACTTTCCTTCCTCAATACTTACCATTCATGTCTTGGTCCGTGCTCTCCTTTTTGTACTATAAAAGCACCTTGTACAGTAGATTGTAACTCTAGTTAAATTTATGCAATCCAACATAGTGTTTAGCCCACTTCGGTCTCAGAAACCTTTGCATGATATAGGTCTTCATGCTACCTTTGAGTGCACGCTTGCTGTTCAAGTCTGCTTTATCATTGAGTGTTGCACTTACAGCCAGCATACTTGAGATTACCGACCCAGTTACCCCAAGTAAGCTTGCAATGTGATACTGACATAGGTACCAGCCCTACTCAACACTCTTGGGCTAGATGCTATCATTAGTGTAACAAGGGAAATTTCAAAAGTGCAAGGATGTGGACCCTGAGCTTGACCTTCTTATCAATACTGGTGGCTGTTCTGGAGTGGGCTGTCATAGAGTGGTGTTTGAGAAGCATTTTGATAATGGTGCTGCTGGTGGGAGATTTTCATAATTCTGTTATGTATAGTGCTCAATACTTACTTAGATACCAATGATCACTTCAAATGCAATAAGGACATGAAGGAAGGGTGTGATCATTGCCATACTAAGAAGTTGGATATCTGTTGTGATCTCCATAATCCCATAGAGTTTCAGTCCTACACTTCTGCCATTACTAAGCAATGCTGTATGATGCAACACTCACAGATCCCCCCATATACAAAATTAAAAAACAACTATGAGTTAGAAAATGCTCTGCTTGACTGGCAGGAGGCTAAAATTGAGGAAGTTTATGGCTGGGCAGCCCTCAACCATCATGGTCCTTCCTTTATCATGACCAATACCATTCTTGATTCTATTATTGACTATGCTCACCATGACAAACTATATGGGGTGCAGAATGTCAAGCAAGAAACTGGGTGGATACAAAGTGATGAATACACAAAGGAAATAATCCAAATTGTCCAACAGCATGCACCTCCACACCCATTACCCTTCATCTTTGTCCCCCTTTGTCCCAATAGTATTACTCTCAATGTCTCACTGGTTATGGTTGACCATATCCTATTCCCTTTGTCAGTCATTAAATGGCGCAACAAATATAGCACTTGTGAACAGGATGGCCACAATGGTAAGCATCTATCTCCATGTAATAATCAACTAATTACCTACCCATATTAGCAAGGAATAAAATCTGCCCCAAACAATAATCCAGTACAGCTTCCAGAGGCAAGGAAAATATAGGTGATGTCCAATGTCAATATCCTAATCCATGATTAATTGATTTCAGACTACATAGGCTACTTAGCAACTATAACAGTATTTTGACTAATACGTCCTCTAATTCCACTTTACTCTCTTCATTCATATCATTTTCATTTGCTTTGCCCTGAATGACTTTCTCCATCATTACTATTCTTTTGTTACTCAGTTTATTGATGATGTATTGACTCTTTCTTTTCTCCTGCATACCATGAGGTAAGTTTGAATGTAGTATTTCAAGCAATTTTGAAAACATGTTGGTTATATTGAGTACCATATGCTTAGAGATTAGATGAGTGTGGTTGAAATTTGTTTGAATGGTTTTTTGAATATTTCTGTAGACTTGAACTAATGGTGATTCAGGAATGATCTGTTCAACAGTCTGGTTCAGTCCTTTACCACCATTTTTCACCTGATAATGATATAGATAAATAATAGATTCTCTGAATCGTAGGTTTGACTTAGCGCACCTTTGTAAATAGGTTATTCAGCTCAACACACCAATCCATACCCCACCACTTCATTGGCTGCCCTATAGGGTTTACAAGAAGATGGTAATGAATAGCTCATCTATGATCATGTTGGCATTGTGTTGGTGTAAGCAGAATTCCACATAAATGGACTTACCTCAGACCAGGTGGATAGACAAAATGTATGTTGAGTAGAAAGTTCTGCATATGTATTGCATACTTGTGCTTCCCCATGGCCTTTAGTATTGGGATCCAGTCAATAATGCAGGTCTTGACATGTCCAATATCACTGCTGTTCATTGCATGGAACAGTTCTTTATATACCAGAAAGTATTTATTTAATAGCAACACATTTTTGAATTGCATGTTGCGCTTTTCCTCATGCTGCCTCTGCATGCGTTGTATTTGGTGATTGCCTACAAACTGTTTTGTGACTTCATTTGCCATCAATTTTAACTAGTCTAGTATTGGCTTTATGGATGCAAAATTGGCAAGGCTACCAAGCTGCTTATTCTTCTTCTGGATGTATGTTCACCAACAATCTAATTGTCGGCATATACCAGCATGGCCAATCAACTGATGCATGCAACAAAAACTGGATTTCAAAGTAAACATAAATGTTTCATGTGGGCAAAGAATCGCTATGTCATTCATGAGGCAAGTCTTATTATTGTGTGCTGCTTTCAGGAGGATAAAACATTGCCATATGGCATTGGCACAAGCCATTTTCAAGTGAAATAGACCTGGGATGAATACAATGTGCTGAAGTCTATGCCAGGGTATTGATTCACTAGACCAGCATAGCTGCGCACCAAAGAGGTGCTCTCCTGTGCCCAGATCACCATGCATGAGAATCACATATTCTGATACATATGTCCAGTGAGTTCCAATGGATGTTCTCATCATCTGTCTCATCTCCTGATGCCATTTGAGTGGACTCATGAATTCCTCCTTGTTTAAGGAGCTTAATAACAGCATTGATGTTTCCACTCACAGTTAAATTATTAATGTTCATGGTGTGCACAGCAAAAATTGGTGTTTTGATAAGTGGGATTTGTTCTACCAGTTCCAGCAGTGTGATCATTGGCTTGAACTGACAAAAGTATCCATGCATGCAGAGATCTTGTAAAAACATCCATGCATTGAATTTGCAGAACCATGGATGCTGTAGCTTTACAAGGTCCCACCATGTGTGTAACTCAAGTCTGTTCACATTTGGATTTAATAAAGACTTTTGCCACACTTCTTCTGAGCATTGCAAGTCATCCACAACAACTCCATGTGCTGGTGGGAAGAGTAACCTAGATGTAAGATGTTTCAGCAAATCATTTGATTTCTTGACTATGGGAGTCTGACTTTTTAGGTCAACATTGAAATTGTTATATGCATATAATGTGATGAGTGAATACCCAAGGCTTTGCAATGCAAGTTCAGCTTCATTTGATAGGGATTGTAATGCCATATTTATGGCATTCATGGAGATTGAGATACCAATGTGAGTGAGCGTGTTAATAACATGGTATGGTGCATGCACTGATTGTAAGAAAAATCCAATAATGCTCTGTAATGCATTGGATTTTTGGTTGATGCCTTGCATCAGGATACTGAAGATGACTGTCTTTTTCTGGTATGTATCACTATATCAACAACTTGTGCACATCCATTGATTGAGACTAACCACCACTCTAATTGCAGACCGACATTTTGTATGCCTCTCCTCCACTGATAGGGGCCAGTTGTCCTTGCCTATAATTTGGTCAATTACCCCTTCAAGATTGATTTCATCAACTTCATTTCAAAAGGTATTGGCACCATCAGGCAACAAGCCCTTACTCTCCCAGTCAATGTTATCCATACTCCCAAACCCTTGCCAGGAATGCTTCTCCTGAAGCAGGTACTCAAATAAGCTCCACAACCTTGGTGTGTGGCCTTCTTCTATCATGTGGGCTATATCTTCAATGTGATGAATAAACAGAAAGGCAGCTGGGAGAATAAGAGGGAGGTCCTCTTACTAGTCTGGGCCATCTGGGGTGATGGGGGAGTGATAGATTTGCCTCAAAAGGGACTCCAAAGTAAGGGGGTGAGGTAGACCGAAGTTTGAGACTAGGCAGTGCAAGTCTGTTAAATCTGGGTTGACTAGGGGTGGATGGATGGTCTGAGAGCGAAGTTCGAGATGGTCTGGGTAGGTCCGGGTCAAGTCTAGTGGTTGAACAAGAGGTCAGTGAAGTGCATGTGAGCACAAGAGTGGTCTGAGGGTCAGAGGAGTAAAGATGGCAGCTTTAGCTGTGCAGAGAAGAGAGCTGTACCCTTGTCCAAACAGTGTCTTCGTATTTCAGGGATAGGACCGGAGGTAAGATCAGACAGGAGGTCAGAGAACTAGTTGAATGATTAAGTCAATAATCAAACTGATCTAAGTACATGCAGAGGTAAACTATATATACTGAAAAATACCGGAGTCAGGTATAAGATACCGGAGCAGTGCATAGAGGTACAAGAGAGCTGGAGCTGTGCTCCTAAGTGAGCACAAGTACAGAGTTAATTAAACAGTAGAACTATACTAAATGGAGGTCAGGGGTAATATACAAGAATAGAGATGGAGTTGGAGTAATGGAGTGCATAGGATGTCCAGAGGACAGAGTTGTTGTGCTGAGTGTGCCAGAGTTGAAAGTTGGAGGGGGTCAGAAACACGGATATGACAAAGTCTGAGGTAAATCTGGACTGAAGATAGTGTAAAAATGGCATGTTGCAGATGGCACAGACATTAAGGATGGTAGAATGGTGCTGTAGATGGTATACAGTGACAGTGATGGTGTTGTGAGCCAAATGGAAGCTGGTGACATTCACCAAAGTACTCTACTATATAGCCTGAGCATAGCCTGAGGCATTATAAGTACCAATAAGTAAGAAGTGCCATAATGGCAGTTAAGTAACTGAGTATGTAAGATAAGGGAAGTAAGAAAAAGGGTGGTGCTAATGTAGCACCCGAGTCCAAAATGAGGTAAGTGAGTGGTATGTATGAATGTAAGACTTAGTTTGAGTAGTCTGAGATCGGCCACACTCGGACTGAGTAACCAGAGTGAAAACTGACTGCTTGGACTTTGACACTGCGACTTGGACTAGAGAAGAATATGAGTAAGAAATGAGAGTGAGTGTGTGATGTACATAGGGCATGATAATGTGGTATTTCAACTGTAGAGATACACTGGTCCCTACATCTGCAAGGGACTTAGCTGCTGACTGTCCTCAGTCAGGTCACATGATCAGCAGAGTTGAAATCAGTGTGGATGCAGTGGACAAAAATGCACCTCGGTGAATCCTCAACCACAACACTTCTCTCTCCCTTCTACCACCATCTATATGTCGCAGTTTCAATCATAGCTCGACAAGTTCCATTCAATGACCAACACTGGCATGGTACTGTGCCAAACAACATAGCACAAATTCAAGGATGCAATGGAGTGGCTTGCAGCAGTGGCAAAGACTATGCCTGACAACTGGCCTGAGTTGGATGAAGACATTAACATCTGGATGAAGGACTTTGAGGTGGCAATGGTATGTGGTTCCATTCTCACATGTGGCTTGGGTTGATGGTGTGTAGAATGGATGGGAGAATGTGCTGAAAGGCATGGAGGTGCTTGGCCTCAACACTGAGCTAAATGATACCATCACCATGGATGTGGTTCAAGCCGAGCAGCTACAGGCCAAATGACTACACTGATGCGAGGCATCTCCAGCCCCTTCTGAAGAGGAGCAGGTGCCATTCCCAACACAGGGTACAATGATGAGTGTGGACAAAGAAGGCTCGGTGGCCATGGTCAAGGTGGCAGAAGAGAGCATGGAGGTTATAGAGAAGATGGTGGTGGCATCAGACACAAGGTCCATAGCGTCTTTGGCATCAAGGTAAGTGTTTCATTGGCATGGTGTTCCAGCTGCTAATGGTACGGCAGAGGGGTCGAGTGGAAGATGAGAATAAAGAAGCATTCAAGCCAAAGTGGCAAAAGGTGCCACCAGTCATGGTGGTTGACAAGGCTAAGGAGGAGATGGGGGTGTGGCAGCCCTATGACCCATGCATCAAGGCCAAAGTCGCTAATAGCTGCAAGAAGGGAGTTGGCTTTGCATGTAGCTGGTGCAACAGGCACAAGATCACCTGCAATCAGTCAAGCAGGTGGACAAGAGGATGAAAGAAGACTGCCACCAAGAAGAAGGTGGAGGTTGCTGTGCCAGTGGCATAAGGTGAGTCACATCAGTTGGACTGGGGCATGGCTCACCAAGGCATAGGGGGCAGACCAGTATGTGCCATTGTCAAAGCTGGCTCAAGCAAGGCAGTTGGGCTGCTCATCGAGCTCGACTCGGAGTCTGATGATGAAGGTGTAATATTGGTGAAGGGCAAGGGCAAGGCAAAGGCAAGGCCAAAGAAGTTCGGTGGTTGGTCATCAGAGCAGAAGAGCTTCAATCAGCTTGTCTGGCACCTCAACGCCACCCACACATGACTCTATCAGATCTGTGCCAACCTTAAGGTGCTCGACATGGAACACGCCAAGATGATGAAGGTGATCAGCAAGGTGATTAGTGAGATGAAACAGATCTCAGTGTAGATAGTCACATTACTGCTTGTACATGTAAAGTAGACTGGAATGTGTGTATGGTCTGACCTATGCAAGACTGGAAAGGAAAGAGAGTTAAATGAAAATAGTGAAGATAGACTGAAGTCATGTGTGGGATACCACCTATCTTGTCTTCTTCAGTCTTCTTGCCTCCTCTATGCCTGCCAATGTCCCCAAGTTTATGTAGGCTACCACCTGACTTGGCTTTATTGGTCCTCTATCAACTTCTATCTCTACTGGACTTCCCTTCAGTCTTTGCTCAGTCTTATTGGTGGTCTATGGGGACAGTTTTATGAGTATTGTAGAAAATGGGCATAGTGTTTCAGTGCATGTTCAAAAGCTTATCAGGAATATGGTTGAGATTACATGAGTGAGACATGAGGAGAGAAAGAAATATGCCAAGGGGATATATGGCTTGGTAGTTCGAAGCTCAGTGGTTGGTGTTCTGAGGTCCGATATAGTATGTAAAAGAGTTTGTGATTTTTATTTTTATTTTTATCTGTTTTGTTTGAATGAGGGTATGGGAGTGTGAAAGAGATTACCAGATGAATTCCAGGGTGAAACAAAGATAAGGAAAGATTCTATACAAGGCCAGTCAGACTAGGCATTGTCCAGACCATCTCGGTCTTCTTTGTCTGGCTCTTTGACATCTTCTCTTATCATACAATCTAAGTCTTCATTGTCTAAAGTGGTGAGCTGCATGACTGGAATGGATGAGCAGAAACACAGATAGTAAGGAATGAGCCAGAATATGGTGTATCAGAGTCAAGAGACTGCACCATCTAACTCAGCCAGGAGATATGATCCTCCAGTAGTCCAGCAAAGGACCACCATCAGACCAAGGTACCTTGGTGTTACATTTTTCTTTTCTCTCTTGTCATCTCTGTTCTCTCCATACCTACGATTCCTTGTAGCCATGCCTGTCAGACTCTGCGAATGGACTACCTACCAGTACTTACTGTTATCCAACACGACATCCTTATATCACTAATGTACTTACTTAGTGATACCTCAGTAGTCAGCATGGCGGCTCAGTCAGCCACCTCTTACTCACCCCTATCTCATTGCATGGACCATCTCCAGTAGTATTTAATCTATGATTAAGTACTCATGTTAAGTATCTTAGTCTTACTTTCAAATCTAGTAACCACTACTGATCCACTCTTTGAGTGCCCTGTCGTCCCTAGTCCTCGTCCTACTATTTGAGTGGACGCTCCTTTGTCACAATGAATTCGCCTGCCAAGCGATCTCATTATCCCACCTAGCCGGCTTATGCGCGGCCAGTCCTCACTCCTGTCACAGTATTGGTTCATACTATCTGTTGGACATCATCACCACAGGCTCACTCAGCAGAGTGGCCTTGCACTAAACCCCCTCATACCCATCATTAGACTCTTGTCTGAATGAACCTTCGCCCACCAAAAGTCGACCCGACCACAAGTAGTCATAACACTTGGCTTTGTTTTTTGGTTCAGCTTCTTCTCCATGTGGGTATTGCAAACTAGGACCAGACTACCTGGGCGGAAGTTGAAGTCCTTGATCTGGTTCTTGAAAGTGGTCTCAAAGTGTTTTACAGACTCAAAACGAGCCTTGAGTACATGCTTGTGGATTGATTCTAGGTCATCCTAATGCTTTTGGAGCTGGCAGGCTCTCCCAGCAATTAGTCCAGCTAAGGATAGGGGGTTGGTGTCTGGGGGAGATAAGAGGAAGATGGCCTCGGAGAGGTCAAATAGGAAGAGTGGCTCAACACTGTGAACCATAAAATAAGGGGACAAACTGGTAGACTGAAGTATGGTGACGTGTTTGGCCCAAAAGACTAAGTGAGTGGCCATATGCCAGGAAGACTCCCCCCCCTGGGAAGTTTTGATAAGGGCCTCCTGGACATTATAGTGTCAGCATTCTACAATGCCATTGACCTGGGAGTTATAGAAGGAGATCCAAATGTGGCAGATTTGATAGTAGTCGGCAAGGATATCTAGGGCCTGGATGAAGGCCAGGCCATTGTCAGTAACAATCTTGGTGAGGGGACCCCACCAGCAAAGGAGGTTCTCAAAAATAAAAGAGGCTAGGGTGGCTGAGTTTTCAGAGTGGAGCATGCACCATTCTGGGTAGGTGGTTAGTGCACAACAGGCTTGGATGATATATCTATATCCACTGGAGTGGGGCATCAGCATTGTGTCAATATGGGCCTTATGAAAAAAACCCCCAACAACAGGAATGAGGGGGGGGATGTGGAACCAGCTGGTCTGCTGGACTTGGCACTCATGGCAAGTGCAGATATACCATTTGATGTCATCAATGAGCATCAGCCACCAGAAGTGGAGCAGGAGCTGAGTCCAAACCAAGAAGACACCTTTGTGTCTGAGGTCATTGTATGCCTTCTTGATTAGTCCGAACTGGCGTGACTCCAATGCTACCAATTGGTGGCGGCTGTGCAGTTCTTGGCACCAGAGGCAGCCATTGAGCAAGAAGAACTTTGTGATAGAGTTGACAAGTTTGGAACTTGCTGTCAGAGAGGTCAGTAGGTCGATGGCAAGTATTAAGAAAAGAGCAGATAAGGGCTATGTGAGCCTCTTTCACAATGGCCTTGGAAGACTAAGATATAGTAAAGGGCATCTCGGTTGAGCTCAGAGAACTTCCTGTTCTTGATTAGTATTTTAGCCATTTTTAGGAACTTACACTGGTATTCCCTAAATTCATTGAGGGTGCACATTGGCTTGACTTGGTACTCTTCTACCAGATATTGAATATCAGCACAACAATAGCAGTTGATACCCTCACAACCAGGGTATAGTTTTTTTATGGCAGTAATGAATACCTGCCAATCTGGAGACATAGCAAAAGCTTTGTTGAGCAGCTCCCATCCCTTGGATTCTTCCAGATTGGCATACCTGATAGCAGCACAGATCTTCTGGGCATCAGTAATGATGGCAGTAGTACTGAGCTCATTGACTTCCTCTAAGAACCTTGGCAGCAGGGCTGGAGTTTTACCATCAAACTTCAGTACATCTCTGCTGCTTTAGAGCAGCATGATTGGATTTTGATTAGCCATCGGGGGAACTGGGTTAGCTGGAGGTGGTGTTGGGGGGTTTGGTGGACTTGGAGGTGAAACTGGTGGTGGTTGAAAAAGTCTGGATGATAGTCCAAAGACTAGGTTGCTGGGTGGCAGAGCAATGGAGTAGTCCAGAGTATGAACTGAAGTGGATGAAGGGTTAGTGAAAGATGGTTGGAGAAGGTACAAGAGTGAAGCAAACGACAAAGAGCATGATGATGCTGAGGATGATGTGACTAGTGAAAAAGAATTTTCTGGTATGAGAGGCGAAAGTGGGAATGAAAACCAAGATCCTCCCCTACTCCTACAGGGAGTAGAGTGTATAAATGTGCCAGGAATGAGGTCCCTGAAGCTAGGTTCATCAGCTAAGGGTCTCAGGTGACCCTAGTGGCAGTAAATTTGTTATGGGAGGATTAGCATGGAGACAGACTAACAGTGACCTGCACATGAAAGAAATTGTATTGAGTCAGGAACACAACCTATGCACTATTCCTGATGTCAGAAGATGTATCATATAGATGACTACCTCCCCTAATTCTTTTGTGATTTTATCTCAAGAGGATCAAGAGATATGTAAATTTCTTTACACTACATATATGCTAATGAGCGATATTGTACTTACACTACTGTATCAACTCTAATAACCCCCATATGTATATTGGCCCCTATTCAGCATAGCCACACCACTCTGGAACATACACAGCCCCTTCCAGAATGGTAGCATAGCCATAGGACTAAAAGAGAAGTCACCAAAAGGGTAACTGCCAAATCTGTCAAAATAACTCATTCTGACTCATTCTGACTCATACTGACTCATACCCAACCGAAATGACTCCTTCTGACTCCTGTGACCGCTTAAAGAGTCTAGCACAGCCACCTGTACTTAGTATATATAGAGGCTGATCTCTGTGCCTCAGATCTCATCAATCTCTAGATCAATTTTCTATTCCAGAAGAGAATTTAGCTCCCCCCTTTGAGATCTTAGTGGG
>JBBPSN010000560.1:0-11912 GCA_038093615.1 Austroboletus olivaceoglutinosus | reverse complement strand
TGAGTCACATTTTGAGTTCTTGGTTGACTTGTTCGGTTTCACCATCGGTTTCAGGGTGGTATGCACTAGAAAGGGCTACATCATATTGGAGAAAGTGAGCAAGTTCTTTGGAGAATGTGGATGTGAATTGAGGACCATGATCCAAGATGCATTTGTCATGAAGTCCGAAGCATTTGAATACATTATGGAAAAAGAAATGTGCAATTCCTCAGGCATCAATCATTTTGTCACAAGGACAGAGAATTACCCCCTTCATAAGGCTATGGTCGACCATAACCATAACAGAATCAAATCCCTACACAGAGGGAAGGCCAAAGATGAGATTCACCAAGATTTGTTGGAAGGGGCACATGCAAAAGGAAGGGATGGGGAACAGTGGGGGTGTTGTCGGGTGGGTGTTAACCTTAAAGCTCTGGCATGTAGCGCAACCAGCAATATATCGGCAGACAAAGGTGGACATTTCAGGCCACCAATAGTTGCATTCAAGGAGGGAGAGGGTGTGGAATTGGCTGGCATGTCCTCCCATAAAGGAGTTGTGGATAGCATGGACCAGGTCCTGTTGGGCAGGTTTGGGGATATAGAAATGACCATGGAAGTGCAGTTGGTTTTCAGAGTAAGTCCAGTTCAAAGGATTGGAGCAGGGGAGGGGGGCGGTTCCATCATACATCGCCTTGAGGGCGGTAAGAACGAGTGGGTCAGCAGGGGTGGAGGTCCAAATTTTGTTGGAGATAGCAAGGTCAAGGGAGTGGATGAACATCATGTCTGGGAGAAGGGTAACTTTGACATTGTCATCCATTGTGTTGACAGAATCCTTTTGAAAAAGAGTGTCTGCGGGTCCCATCTGAGTTCCAGGAGTGTAGGTGAGGAGTAGGTCAAAGTCCTGTAAAAACATTTGCCATCGGGCATGGCAGCAAGATAGTCGATGGGGTTGATGGAAGTATGTGAGATTTTTGTGATCAGTGAGGATGATGACTGTATGGCAGGCTCCAAGGAGATAATGTCTCCAATCCTCGAGGGCTTGGATGATGGCAAGAAGTTCTTTGTCATAGATGTCGTAATTCCATTCTGCATTGCCAAGTGTGTCTGATCAATATGCACATGGATGGAGGTTGCTGTTGGCATCTTTCTGCATGAGTACTCCTCCTATAGCTGTAAGGGAGGCATCAGTCATGAGATGGTATTGAAGGTCCGGGTTGGGGAGGTGGAGGACTGGTTGCAAAGAGAACAGGTATTTAAGAGTGTCAAAAGCTTTTTGTCAGTCAGGGGACCAGTCCCAAGACTGCACCTTACAGGTTAGTTCCACCAAGGGGCGTACAATGTCAGAGAAGCCAGGGATAAACTTTCTGTAGAAATTGCAGAAACTGAGGAATAATCAGACTGACTTGAGGGACCTAGGAGGTTGCCATTCCTCAATGGCTTGGAGTTTGACAGTATCCATGGCAAGGTGTCCAGGGTGGATTACAAGGCCAAGATAGTTGATGGAGTCCACATCAAAGAAATATTTTTTGAGCTTGCATTTAAGCTTTAGGTTGCAACAACGTTGTAAGACTTTTCGAGTTCATTCCTGGTAAGTGGGGAGGTCTTCTGAGTGGATTCCCATATCATCCATGTAAATAGAGAGCTATCCTTCACCAAGATAATCACTGAATTCTGTGTCCATGAATGCCTAGAAGGTCAGGGGTCTGTTACATAGACCAAAAAACATCACTGTTGGTTTGAATAGTCCGAATGGTGTGACAAAAGCTGCTTTCCACTGATCTTCCAGGGTGATCTGGATATGGTGGTATCCCCCTTCAATATCCAAGCTGGTGAAGAGCTTTGATTTGGCAAAATAATCCACAAGCTCCAGAATATTGGGAAGGGGGTAAGCATTTTTGATCATATGCTTATTGAGGTCTCTGTAGTCCTGACAAGGGCATAACTCTCCTCCTTTCTTTGGGATGAAGAACATGGGGGATGCTTGGGGAGATTTTGATGGTTGAATAGTTCCCCTGGCTAGGTGGTTGTTAATGAATCATTTACATTCTTCCTGTTCTGGTAGGGAGAGAGGGTAGGGTTTCACTCATTTGGGGACAAAGGTGTCCATGAGGTCGATCTTGTGATTGAAAGACCTGAATGGTGGTAATGGGGGAAGTCCTTTTTGTTCAAAGACATCTCTATATGCTTCATAAGCGGGGGGTAGGGTGACTGGTGACTTTTCTTGTAACACAATGGTAGTGGAGATGGTGGTTTACCTGACATATTTGTCCTCATAATTGCAGGTATACCATTTGTCAATTTTGTAATTGGGGTCTGCATGAAGATACTGTAGTAGATATCTTTGTTCAAGAGCATTGTCTTCATCTTGTCATGGTACTTAGCAATCTCCAGAGATAGTTACTTCTCTGGAGGTCCAGTTGATCAGGGGGTTTCATTCCCTGAGCCAGGTCATCCCTAAGATGATGTTTTCCTTGCTAGATGGTAGCATGAGGAAGGTCCTATGTTCTTCAATGCCTTGCATCCATAAAGCCAAGGTAACCCAATATCAGATCATACTTGCTTTGTTACCTGAGCCATTGGCCTTGAGAGCATGGATGGGCGAGGAATTCTTTCAAGGGGGTAGTTATTTCTTTTGGTGAAGTTGTAGTTGATGAAGGAGCTGGTTGCTTCACAATCGATGAGGGCAGTGGTGGTTTCAACACTTTTTCCTTTTGTAGTAGATAGTGAGACAGGAATGAGGGTTGAATTGGTCTCACTAGATACTAATACAGAAGAAATAGCTGGAGTGAAGGACGTCAAGGCCTTGCTCTGTTTCAAAAATCCTGGAAGTTCTTATCTTTTTCCTCAATGCAAGCTATATTTTTGGGGGGGGGTTATCAAAACACTCTTGGAGCACCTGGAGTACCTCCACTTCTGAGACCTTTTCTTTGGTATGGAGTTTTTGTATATACTCCGTGATGGGTTTGGGTTTTGGCGACTCAGGGGCTACTACTGCTCTGGTGTGTGCTGGGTTGCAAGGGGGGCATGGGGGATAGGACTGGTTTACTGGCTGGTTAGGACAATGGTTGTGAGTGGAACATCCAACTTTATGACAGATGAAGCAATGGTTTTCGCGGATGTGGTGTGCTCTTTCTAAAGAAGAGAGAATTCCTGGATGTTTGGTTTGAATAGTGTCTACATCCATGGCATGGGGGTCTCAAGTACTTCTTTTCGAGTCGAAATGTCCTTTTCTGATGTCATGGATACATTCTTGTTGGCAAGTGAAGATAGCAGCTTTCGTCATCTAGTCTTTAAGGGTCTTGGGTTCCTTCTCTCCTCCGATAATTTTATCTACAAAGTCTGGATCTAGACCTTGCATATAATATTCAATGAGGCCACTTTGGTTGGTAAGACAGGATTTGGCAGTGAGGAGGGAGAAGTCCATTTTGTAACAATCACATGCATTGATTCCTTTTCCCTTCATGGAGATGTGTCAGAGTTTCCTTCAGGCATCTGCAGTGGATTCTTTGTACGAGAAGGTGCTGAGGAAGTCTTTTTTAAATCAAGCCCAGGTAATGTTGGCAGGGGGGATGATTCCAGAGTCAATATTCTCATAAGTGGCTTCAGCATAGACGTAGCCATGACCTTTTGACATTCTATTGAGGGTGGTATACACCTTCTTTTCGTCGTCATACTTTAAGGCATTCATTTGGAAGTATGCATTCATTGCCCTTATCCAAAAATTGGTATCTGATGGTTCACCAAAGAACTCATTGGGTAGGCCAGCTTTTAATTCAGACATAGCATCGTCATCAAGAATTGGTTCAGTATCAGAGGGGTCATTGTCATTGGGGTGATGGGAAGGAGGAAGGGAAGTCTTGTTTCCTTCTTCATTCTCAGAGTGGTATTCAGAATCAGAAGGTGTTTCGTGGATGGAGATGGGATATTTGCCAGGGAGTTGCTCAGCAGGTGGTGAGTCAAGGACAATATCAGAATCTTCCTCCAGGGCTGGTGGTTCTGAATAGTGAGAGAAGATAGAGAAAATTGGCTGGGAGATGAAGGGGTGTCAATAAGCAGAGCCCCGGGGGTTGTAGGAGGGGGAGTGGGGGGTTGTATGGGGTTTGACAATCAATACGAGCTCTATCTCGTGCTGCTTGGTTGTCAGTGATGACTTGACTAGCTTGTTGACCTTAATGGAAGGCTTCTTCTTCTTCATTGGAATTGTACTATGCAAAGTACCATGAAATGGTGGGCAACCTTTCTGTGTAGTAGCAGAGGTGTAGGGAAGAGTTAAATCTTTTGTTACACTAACAATAGCGTCTAGCCCAGGAGTATTGAGTAGGACTGGTACCTATGCCGGTATCTTGCTACAGGCATACTCGGGGTAACCAGGTCAGTGATCTTGAGTATGCTTACTGTAAGTGCAATGCTCAGTGGTAAAGTGGACTTGAACAATGAGTGTGCACTCAGAGGTAGCACAAAGACCTATATCACACAAGGGTGTCTGAGACCAAAGTGGGCTAAACACTATGTTTGATTGCATAGATTTAACTAGCCTTATAATCTAGTATACAAGGTGCTTTTATAGTATGAGAAATGGGCATGGACCAAGAGACCAAGATGGTAAGTATTGAGTATGGAAAGTCCTATGAGATACTGGAAGGAGTGCTTGCCCAAAAGAGAGGGTGAAGGAGTAAGCATCCAGAAATAGGTAATACAACAAGAAGCCAATTGTAAGTCTATGAAGAGAGTGGCCAAATGGGGAAGGAGTCATGGAACAGGGAGTCATCAATGATGCTAAGCAGATCCTCAGGTAAAGGATAATTGGTCAATAAATATGGGGGAAATGGATAAAAGAAGGGTGAAAATATGAGCATGGGGTTCTCTACCATAACAGTACTTATGCTAGTATCATCATTCAACACGACCACCTTCTTTGCTGACATATCTACTCAGCAATATCCTCTTTGTCACCATTGGCCATTGATCACTCAGCTACCAGACTTACTCATCTCTCTGCATGGACCATCTCTTGTAGTATTTAATCTACAATCAAGCATACCTTGTACTTTAGCTTAGTCTTACTTTCTATACTCCACACTTTGCTCTATACATGCAACCTTTTGCTATATATCCTTTGTGCAACCAAGTCCTCATCCTACTCTTGAGTGGATGCTTCCTTTGTACCTTTTGTCTTGACTTGCTCTCCAAGCAGTCAAAGTCCCTTCACTGATACAAAGAAAGTCGCTCAACCACACATGGTTGTAACACTTACCTACTGTAAGATAACTAAAAAGGTGTGAATGTGAGTAGGTCAGCAGTGTGGGTGTGAACCACAGCATGCTTGACAAATGAAGGGAAATAAGATGACTCATCCCAAGGGCCAATGCAGAGAAAGGGAAGGGAGATGAAGGATACTTAGCACCAGCTCTGAGAGCTGAATCTGCCAATATCAGACTCATTTGCAAGCATGGGGAGAACTTGAGGAATGGAGTCACATGGGACTCTTGCTGAAAGATGAGTGGGAGAGACGAGAAACAGACTTGAAGGGAACTGGATTCAAAAACTGAGGTACAAGACTTTTATAGTCTGGGCACACTCAGGACTGTGTATCTAACAAGGAAGCTGCTTGATGACTTTCAAGTCATCAAAGAAGCATGTCTAAATGGGGAAACTGAGGCTACAATCAGGGCCCAAAGGCCAATGCCAAACGAAATGAAACGACAATGAAATAACTAAAATATTAGACTGCAGAATATGCTTTGATGTTTCAAAAACAAAGAAAGAAGGATGGAAAAGTACAGACCAAGTCTGCACAGGCCAGACCAGTTGCAATGATATTAACAAGGCCAAATAAAGAGACCACTCACTAGATCACAAGCCAGGATGACGACAATGACAATGACAATGATGTTTGTAGGGATGATGGCTAAGAGCAATACCTGAAAAGCAAACCAAGAGGTGGTGCAAGTGTAGCACACTACCATGTCTCACACCTACCCACCAAGAAAGAATGATCAAGGTGCTAAGAAGACTATGGGAACTCTGCCTATCCTGTAAACTGGAAAAATACACCTTCGATTCGAACACAATGAAGTACCTTGGCCTAGTAATCTGCCCTGGAGAGCTCGCAATGGATACTACCAAACTCAAAGCAATTAACGAATGGGAAGCCCCCACATCATTAAAAGCTGTCTGCTCCTTCCTAGGTTTCTACAACTTCTACCAGAAATTCATTCCAAACTTCTCTGCCGAAGTACAACCTCTTGTGGAACTAACCTGAAAAGCACAACTCTGGGACTGGACCCCAGAAAGGCAAAACATGTTCAAGAAGATGAAAGAGCTTTTCTCATCCCAACCAATCCTCCAACTCCCTGATCCCTCCCTACAGTACCATATCATAACCAATGCCTCCCTTACTGCTATTGGAGGAGTACTTATGCAGAAGGACTTGAACAGTGACCTCCACCCATGTGCTTACCAATCTGCCACCCTAGGCAACGCAAAATGAAATTATGACATATACAACTGAGAACTTCTTGCCATCATCCATGTCCTGGAAGATTGGCATCACTACCTACTTGGTGCCCAACATGTTGTCCAGATTCTCACTGATCATAAGAACCTCACTTACTTCTGTACTCCCCACAAGCTCAGTTGCTGCCATGCCCATTGGCAAATGTTCCTCCAAGACTTCAACTTATCCTTCACCTACATTCCTGGTATACAAATGGGACCCACCAATGCTCTCTCCTGCAAAGATTCTGTAACTACCATCAATGATAATGCAGAAGTTATCCTTCTCCCTGAGATGATGTTCACCCAATTCTTAGACCTTACCATCACTGACAAAATTGCCACCTCCACCCCAAACGACCCCTTGGTACTCACTGCACTCAAAGCCATGTATGAGGGAACTGCCCCTTTACCTTGCTCCACCCCTGCTAACTGGGCATACTCAGATAACCACCTCTACTTCTGTGGCTGCATCTACATTCCCGAACCAGCCCACCAGGACCTTATCCAGGAAACTCATAATTCCCCTGCAGGCAGACATGCTGGCCAGTTTAGCACCCTCTCCCTTCTTGAATGTGACTACTGGTGGCCCAGCATGTCCACCTTTGTCTGCTGCTACATTGCCAGATGTGCCATCTGCCAAGGGAACAAGGTAAACACCCACCCAACATTGCCCCCCCTTTCCCCCATCCCCTCATCCTACACCCAACCATTCCAACAGATCTCCATTGATCTCATCTCCAGCCTTCCCCCCTCCTAGGGTTATGATTCTGTCATGGTCATGGTCAACCATGGCCTTACAAAGGGGGTAATTCTCTGTCCTCACGACAAAACAATCAATGCACAAGGAGTTGCCAAACTCTTTTTTCAAAATGTATTCAGGTGCTTTGGACTTCATGACAAATGCATCTCTGATCAAGGAATCCAGTTCACTTCTGTATTCTCCAGAGAACTCACCTGCCTCCTCAAATACAACCTAGCCCTTTCATCCACCTACCACCTTGAAACAGACAGAGAGACAGAATGTGTCAACCAGGAGTTAGAAACCTGGCTTCAGATATTCTGTGACAAGAACAACCTCAAATGGCCAGAACTCCTACCAATGGCAGAATTCCACCACAACTCTGCAACCCACTCCATAAAAAAATAATCCCTGTTCTCCCTCATGATGGGCTATGAACCACGTACCTATCCAAAGATTGGTAAAACATTCCTACCCACCCTAGAGTCCAGACTTTCTATCTTATCCTCTGCCCAAGATAAAGCACAAGCAGCCTACAATCATGCTTGCCTCCTCATGGCACAACAAAGACATGGAACCTTCTCCTTGTTTAAACTAAGAACCCAAGTATGGCTAGAGGTGACTAACCTTTGCCTCAACTTCCCATTGAGAAAACTCGCTCTGAAATGAGTAGGACCCTTCAAAATCTCCTGAGTACTGTCCCCGGTGGCATATCAGCTTCAACTACCTCCAAGCTGGAAGATCCATGACATATTCCATACCACCCTCCTAACCCCATACAAAGGGACTGATGAACATGGACCCAATTATTCTATGCCACCACCAGACCTTATTGATAGCAAAGAAGAATGGGAAGTAGAGCAGATAATCCTTCATTGGGGAACAACCAGAAAAAGACAATACAGAGTCCAATAGAAGGGATATGGATCAGGAGAAGACACTTGGGAACCAGAAACAAACTTGGCAAATGCCAAGGATGTCTTAGCCAACTATAAAAAGGCCAAAAGACTCTGACCCTTCTCCCCATGCCCCTGTTCATCTTCCATTTTGCTGCCCACAAAGAAACCTACACTGAGTGCCTCTTCTGCTTCCACAATAAACTCCCCTAATCACACCCTCACCCACTCTTATTTCTGTTGAGTCTACTACTGCCCCTGGCACACCAATGAGTAACCTATGACCAACACCACCCGCATCCACTGTCCCTTGTCATCCCAACCCATTGCTTCCCCACCTAATGCCCTTGAGATACCCATTCATGGCACTGGATCTCCCCACTCACTCCTGACACTCTCACTGCTGATCCCCTTACCCAAACCAATGCACTTTTGTACAATGGGACCACCAGTATGTGCACACAGGCTTCCACCTGCCCACTGCAGGACCCTCTATGTCACACTCCTTGAGTGCCCCCTCATCTACCAGGCCATCATCGAACAACAAGTCTACCAAGATGGAAATTTCTTCACTCCTCTTCTTGCCCTCTACCACCACCAAGCTCTGGCCATCTCCCTCAACTAAGATAGAGCAGAGGCCTGCCCCATTCTCTCAGACTCTGTTGACTACACTGTTGAACATGCCCTCATCGAGGGAAGGTCCCAGATCCTCTCCATGCTCTATGACATTGGACTTGCAAGAGTTGTCAACTCCATTCGTAGACAGACTGTGGAGCCATACCTTGCCCCCATCCTCCAGGCCCTCTCTTCTGACCACAATGAGAGATATTGGGCCCCCCAGGACTACGCTGACTCTTTAGTACCCCCAAGTGTCACACTAGTCTTCGAGTAACTTGGAGAACTTGGACAAGTTCACAACCCCCCCATTTTCAGACCTCAAGGGCCAATGTGAGGAATTGCAGCCATTGCAGACTGCCTTAACCTCTCCAATTCCCCCACTGCCGAGTCCACCAACCCCCCTTCCACACACCACCCCAATTGGTATGTATGGTATTGTGGTGTAATGGTTAAGTTGTGATGTTGAGGGTGTCTTGTGTTCGATCGAGGTTGTTGGTTCAATTCCCTGCATTGTCAGCTTTTTATTTTATTTTCTTTGCCGCCCTAGCTCAGCACTGGTTGTGAGTATGTAAGCCATCAGATGTCCAGTGGACGTCCAGCCGTGACGGTCCACACAACGCGTCACATTTCATGCGCCAGACGGTCACTGTATTGGCTGAGCTACACTACACTTATATTGGGTTAACCTATCAAATATATTCATTAGACAAAATCCGTCAAACGTCTGCTAGCCGAAAGCTTCACTTGTGCGTGTAGTACGTAGGAGTACACAACTAGGAACGGAATCTTGTGTCCTTGCACATGCAGTAGATAGGCAGAAGAAATACATGAAAGTCCAATGAAAAAAGAAAAAGAACAATAAAGGATCATAGAGACAAGCTTTCAAAACTATTGTCCGACAAGAGGCAAGCGGCGAGGTACCACAGGAGGACGACCAGTGTGGGCGAAGAACGTCGAGATGTAGAAACGGAGTACCTTGAGGACCCTCACCCTCAGGTTACCATCTGACATTGCCTGGTCGAGCGGCTCGTGCAAGTACGACTCGACCTTGGCACCCGGCCACGCCGTCATGAGCTTACGAAGCACATTGATCGACGACAGGAACGTTGGGTCGTGGTGGTCGTCATGGTGCAGGCCCAGGTTTTGCGTTGACAGTGGTGCGTCCCACGTACCCCCAACAACCGGCGAGGGGAAAATGCTGTCGTGTATTTCTTCCCTTGCAAATAGATCTTCTGGGCCCGCATCCAAACGGACCCGCAGGAGGTACTCGTCCAGGGCCAAGAGGTCGGCACGGAATGAGAGCTCTGCGAGCTCCCACAAAACACACTGTACAAATGAAGGCGGCACCTGCGCTGACGCTCCAAGATTGACCGTTGTGCCACGAAAAGACACCACATCCCCATTTGCCCACGACACACCCTGACTCATGTCAGGCAGGAGGTCCCCAAAGAACTCAAGCGCCGCCATTCTTGTCTCTGCTGTCCGTGTGGTCGAGGGAGGGGCCCGGAGATCCTGTGGTTGGCTGTTCAGGAACGCGCGCCAGTGTTTTGGGAGCGGGCTGCGCGGCTTGGTATTCTGGGCGATTACTCCTAACCACAAGGGACGCAAGACAAGCCAATTGGCGAGATAACGCCTCCGGGTCTCCTCGGACTGGGCAGAGACAAGAAGTACAGGCTCGGGAAATCGATATCCACCACCCATAGCGGCATTAATGGCCCTCTTCCCAGTTGGTGCGCTAGTCGCCAGGGCCTCAGCCCAAGTGTGATGCTGCGGGGGTAGCAGGTGGTGGTCCATTTCCACCCACTTGCTGCGGTTTTCAACAGCGGCACCCCGAGGACTCGGCCTCTGATCTACATAACAACATCGTTAGAAACGGTAGTAAAATCACGTGACAATGTCAGCTTACATGGCTGTGTGGCTTTCGACCTTTCCATGCTACCCCCTTGTCTCTCCCGGATCAGATTTGAGTGGGACAGGGATTTTGCACCAGAGGAGGAAGAAGGGCCAGCATCGTTTGCTTGAGGTTCCTTGTTCGTCACGAAAACGTGGTACGCTTCCATGTCCTGTTCCTTGTGGCGGGAGTAACAAGCGAGCTGGCGAGAGAAACTATCGGTGCCGGCGTAGCAGATGGGATATGGCTTGACAACACCAGTCACTGGATCCGAGTACATCTCTCGAATGATCTCAACTGGCGATTCCATAGTGACGATCTCTTTGATGACTGTAGCTTGGGTAATTGCGTCGTCGGGTCGAATATACCAGACAGGAACGCCAGCACGGAAAAACATCTCAGCGACGTGATGGTCGTAGGTGAATGACCCCATCCAAAACTGATTGAGCTCGGGAAAAGGGAAGCTCGGCTTCTCGCAGCGGGGGAGAATGATTTCGTAGTAGTCGAAATAGGCAATACATTCAAGTACCCCTCGTTGATACTCCGCGACGCACGCCACGATATCACGCCAGGACAGGGGAAAACGCTCCAGATGATTGAGCGCCAAGCGAACATGTTGCATCAACTTCAGCGCTTGGTCGCCCGGTCTCTCGTGACACTTGATCTTCTTGTATTTGAAGAACCGTTTCTTCGTCTCGGTGTTTAAATTTCTTAGTCCTTCGAGTTTCTCCTTGTTCAGAAAACCGACTGGCAGGGAGGAGCCAGGTAACTGCACGAATTCTTCATATTTGGGAGTATATCGTGCCCAAATCATGTGGGGACCCGGATACCAATGGATGTTGTGAGGGATAGCGACGGACCATGGGTATTGCAGGCAGAAGAGCTGGGGCCATTGGAAGATGTCGACCTCACCATAACGCCCGTCTGCTCGAGCCTGTACTACCTCATCCCCGCTCAAAAAAGGCTTTGGGACAAATCCACAATTTGGAGATGAGATTGCGAGAGGGGGGAGATGACTGAAGACAAGAGCATCGTGGGCATCAAATTCTAGAATTTGTTGAATGAGTGATTGAAGCGTTAGCTGTTAAGCCCATGAACATACCGCCAGGGCGCGATCCACCGACCTGGAAGCGGAGAGCAGGGCCAACGAGAGGTATTTGAGAGCGCTGCGCAGACATGGGCCTGAGGAAGGGTGTTGAGAGCGGACGTAGTATTCAGGTGCGAGGCGACCGTAGATGAGTGACCCCTAGAGACACAGAGTCTTTCGGGACTGCAGAGACGCGAAGTCTGG
>JBBPSN010000558.1:0-11019 GCA_038093615.1 Austroboletus olivaceoglutinosus | reverse complement strand
AGCATTCCGTGCGGCCCGTTCGGCAAGAGCGCGTCGATGCTACGGCGATGAGAAGGTCCAGCGGAATGAATAGCTGATCGTACCTCTCGCCGCATCTCCTGCCTCTCCTGCTTTTCTCGAAGCTGGGCCCTTTTCTTTGCCTCCTCGCGCCGTGCGACCTTGCGTTTGTGGAACCCCGTCAAATAGGTCCTGCGGTACGTTGATAGCGTGGTCGGTGGCGAACAGAGCAGCCTACCTGCGGGCCTCGTCGTCGAACACGATCTCCTTTATCTGTCCACGTTTCGCCCGCCTGTGCGACCCGGTGAGGATGGACAAGTTGTCGGCCATTTGACGAGGTCGTTTTGCACTCCATGATGTCGGATAATCGGGGATATCCGATGGCTTACATAATAGCAGGGATCGACTACTTGGGAATGTCTTCGATGTCGGATTCGTTATAAGACTCGCTCTCAGGCGAGACATGTTCCACTCCCCTCTTCCTCGTCGCCCACCACCATGCCAGCCCTCGCTCTGCCCGACACGTCCTCGCTTCTCGACGACCCGTACAACGACCCCCCTTCTCGCAACTCTCCAAACCCTTACCCGCGCCCTCCGCCCTCCCGCCCCCATAGGCTCCACCAAGAACCCGTCCACCCCCACGCTCATTTCGATAGCGCCGGCAGCTCCTCCTACTATGACAGGGCATACTCTCCCTCCATTTCCGCCATCCCCCCTTCATCTGCCATGTTTACCCATTTCACTCTCTCCCAAGCCTCCGCCAATTGGCAGCCCCACATCCCACTCGTCCACCACAATCCTTATCCTCCCCCGCAGCCTCCCCAGCTCGTACACAAAGTTTGGATTCTCGACTGTAGGGCGTGTGGCACATTTCTAACTAATCGCGGTATGAAAGCAAGTCTTCTCCCTATATCGTTTCCTCTATCTCTAGCGAATCCCCCTCTTTGGAACTGACCCGATCTTTTAGGCTGTACTCTTACTCAGACCCAATGTCTCTCTTTTTTCCACCGACGCCCTCCCTGTGAATTGCTCCGCATACTCGTCCAACCCCGATGCACTCCGTCCTCCCCCTTGTCGTCCTTTCACCGCCCTCTCCGCACCACGTACTTGCGAATGCCTCACTCAGACTCTTTGCTGCCATACCTGTGGCACCGTTGTCGGCTACATGATCGTCATTCCTGTGAGATTTTGCTCGTTCATCCTCTTTGAACCTCTGCATACATTTAACTCCGGTTGTATTAGTGTTCCAGGTGTACGTCTTCAATTTCCGCGACAAACCGTGCGACTAACGGTCACCGGTTCGTTTTCCACTCGAGCGAAATTATCGCCTCGGAACGCCATCACATTCCCGACGAACCTGGTGTCTTGCCTGTAGAGTATCCCACTCCTCCCCCTCCACCCTTGTCCCCTCCCCCGCTCGCGTCTGCCTATCCCGCAATTTTTCATTTGGCTGACGTAGCAATCCATCGGCGGCCCACCGGAACTGTCCCTTCGCAAGCATTTCAGCCGCGGCAAACGTCATCTCCCTCGCTAGGTTCTGAGTACCTCCCGTCTCCGCAGACGGAGTCGCCAGAGTTGATTCCTTCTTCTGGGCATTCTTCACCTGACTTGCTTGCTTCTGTTGACGCGACTTCGCCCAGGCGATCTCCTCGACCCTCTGTGCAGGCTTACAACGCTATCTCACAGCCGGAGACCAGAGGAACAACCCCCGAGCCTTGCCCTCGCAAGCTCAAGGCAGGGGACGTACTGTATTGGCACCATCTTACGAAGCATGGGGAAATTCCGGGGGTGCAAGAAGATCCGCGAGCGAGGATACCCAACTGGGAAAACTCACTTGAACTTTTCGACCGATGAGAACGTTCGGATCCACGGAACGGTCTCCACGGATGAATAAGCGACCAAACGTTTTAGAGAAGCATCTGCACGATATATTCACGACCCGACGCAACCGACAATACATACCTTTTTTTTTCCCTGGCGAGGGACGGTCTTTGGTATCTATTTCGACTGTTGCAACTCTACTGCATGCTACGACCCTCACAGAATACGAAGATACCCTCATCCCTGTTCCTATAGTTGTCAAACATGGACTTTGTATACACTTGATTGGGTCACTCCACATTCTATTTAGATGTTACTTTTTTTTCTTGGGGAATTTGATTTGTAGATTTACCAAGTAAGGTATTTATGCATGACAGCACCTTGTGACCAGAGGCGGAGAAATGTCGGCGGGTATGTCATACTAAAAGCAGGCCCACTAAAATCTGCCCGTCATGCCCCCCTCCCACCTCAAGGTTTCCGGGAGCCGGATCGTCGACGGGGATGGCAAACAAGTCATCCTCCGCGGAGCTGGGCTCGGTGGGTGGATGAAGTACGTCTTCCTATCCCATCGTGCAGAGAATTGCACCGTTGAGTACCTCGCCATAGCATGGAGAACTTTATCTCCGGATACCCCGGTTGCGAATTCCAGATTCGCGCAGCCCTGGCGAACGTCGTCGGACATGAAAAATCCGTCTTCTTCTTCGACAAGGTCTGTCGCTTCCGATAGCCGTGCACGGCCCCGTGCCTTCTGATAGCGCCCTCCCTCTCCAGTTTCTCGAGTTCTTCTTCCAGGAAGACGATGCCAAGTTTTCCAAAAGCCTCGGATTGAACTGCATCCGCCTGCCATTCAACTACAGGCATTTCGAAGGTAATCCCACGTGTGTCTGCGGCCCTTGTCACCCATGGTACCCCAGATGACATGAACCCCCGCGTGCTCAAGAAGGAAGGCTTCAAGCATCTCGACCGCGTTATCGACGTCTGTGCCCGACACGGCATCTATACCATCCTCGACCTCCACACCACGCCCGGAGGACAGAACACGGACTGGCACTCTGACAACGGCACCCACATCGCCCACTTTTGGGTCCACAAGGACTTTCAGGACCGCGCGATTTGGCTGTGGACCGAGCTCGCCAAACACTACGTCGGAAACGCGTGGGTCGCGGGGTACAACCCCCTGAACGAGCCCACGGACCCGTCTCACACCGCCGTCGTCCAGTTTTACGAACGTGTGTACGACGCCATACGCGCGATCGACGCCGAGCACATCATCTTCTTTGACGGCAACACGTTCGCCTCGGACTTTTCCCACTTTGGCGACGTCCACGAAAAGTGGGTCAACACGGCCTACTCGGTTCACGGTAAGAAGGGACGCATTCTTTGAAATGATTCGACTTGCCGATCGAGTTGGCAGATTATTCGGTGTTTGGTTTCCCGGCTTCTCCGGAGAAATATGTCGGTAGCGACGAGCAGCGTAGGATAGTGAAGAGGAGCTATCAAAAGAAGCGAGAATGGATGGACCAACGCGGTCTTTGCGTCTGGAACGGCGAATGGGGCCCGGTTTACGCTCGTCCGCAATACGACGGTCCAGACACCGACGACATCAACGCACAGCGTTACCAAGTCCTCAAGGACCAACTTGCCATCTACAACGACGTGCGTTTCCTCCGCCCTCTAGTCGTCGGACGCTGACATTGAACGCGCGCAGGACCGCCTGAGCTGGTCGATCTGGCTCTACAAAGATATTGGTTTCCAGGGCATGGTCTACGTCTCGCAGAAAACTAAGTACGTGACGCTCCTCGATGACTTTCTCGCGAGGAAACACCGTCTTGCAGTAGACGCATGGGGTGCGGACACCAAATGGGTCCAACCCGTCTACGAGCCCCTCGTCGACCACATCACGAGGGAAATTCCGGAAGAAAACCAGGCACTTTACCCTGCGCCGGTCTGGAAGCTTGCGGATCGGATCGGTCGGTTGTCGCGCAGCATTCTCGTCGGCGAGTATCTGGTGAAGGAGTGGGCAGAGCATTTCCGCGGGAAAACCGAAGCCGAGTTGGAGGAGATTGCGGAGAGCTTCAAATTCGAGAAGTGCGTACACAGGGATGAATTGAACAAGATTCTCAGAGCCAATGCTGGGGGAAATTAATTGGAGGGATGATTTGAAACTATTATTACACAGTT
The DNA here is from genome assembly GCA_038093615.1 of Austroboletus olivaceoglutinosus. NCBI lineage: Eukaryota > Fungi > Basidiomycota > Agaricomycetes > Boletales > Boletaceae > Austroboletus > Austroboletus olivaceoglutinosus. The sequence goes on along the minus strand of JBBPSN010000558.1, from coordinate 7,020 downwards.
CACATTCCGTGATGGAACACGTTACACATGTAAGGTACTATAGGCCTTAGGATTCGTGGCAGTATGAGCAAGAAAGCGTATATACGTTTACACATTAGTACCACAGTATTTCTTTACATCCGTCAAATCCGAGGAAACTTGAGCTTAAATGACATTGAGAATACTAGATACGCAAACGAAATCTCCAGGTGCAGTAAATAAAAAGTCACAACTACGAAGTGACGAAGCAAATTATGCGTGGGTCCATAGAGTCAATGATCATTATGACCAAGGCGAGCCTCTAGCCAATCCACCAAGCACTCCGAGGGGTCAGCAATAGGTCGTGCGTACAACTCATCCAAGATTCGTTGCGCAACAACAGGACCGTATTCTTCTGCTCGTCCAAAACCTGCTAGATAGTCTTTGCGATAAGCGTCCTCTTCGATGTTGAATAGCAGGGCCAATGTGCTGGCTCCTGGGCCAAAAACACCTCTGAAATACTGCATGCGCAACAACACCGGAAGAGCAAGGAGGGTCGGGAGATCATCTGTGAGGCAGTGTATCTCTTCGGTAATTTCATCCATGGTCTTGTTGACCTCAAAGAACGGATTATCTGCAATTGCAAGGAACGATGCCAGCGCTTCCAAATAGGCAAAGGCTTCGTCCACGGCCTCGCGGGCGACTTGGGTATAAGTTGGGCGAGGGAAATGTGAGAAAAGTTCATACAGCGCCTTCGCGTCGGCCACGGCTGTCGACGTAATTACGGGCGAAACTGGTTGCGCAGAACCACGTTTTAGGTGGAATAATCCGGATTGAGAAATGACCGACGAGGTCCTCGAGGGTGGGATATACTTGCCCTTGTCAATGAGCCCAACTTGCGCAGAAGTTGAGGTCGTCTTTGGACGATGCGATAACGCAACAAGCCCGCGCCACACGACGGAAATCAAAAATGAGGCAAGCAGTGCATGCGAGGGGCAATGGCTCGCATAGCGTGCAAGTGCTTGGCAGTAGATAGGAACAGAAGATCGAAGCGCAACGATTGAAGGGTGAACGCAACCCATAACTTTGTGAGTTGTTCCAGCAGGGGTCTCCAATGCGTCAATGAGAGGGACTAGCTCTTCCTTGATTCCCGAAATCAGCGGGTTGACGACCCGAACGACAAGGGAAACAAGCCCTGCACGTATGGGCTTCAGTCCATCCCCACGACTGTCGGTATCTGTGCCCAAAGCCATATCGTCGAAACTTGAAAGTAGCTCTCCAGCAAAGTCTGCTATGGCTAGCGCATGAAGCTGAGTTGCATTTTGGGCCGGCATTTGAGAAGTGGGCGCTAGTGGCTGAAGGAATGCAGAAGAGGATAGAAGAGGCAAAAGGAGAGCCGACAAATTGTTCAACAGGACGGACAAAGGCTTATGGAGAGCACGTAAGATGGCCTTGTACAAGTGGCTGTTGTCCCGTGCCGCTTGTAATTCGCTAACGTTGGGTTCAGCGGGCTGCAGAAGAGGAGACCAGTTGATACATACGAGGAAATCAAAGCGCCCAAAGCTCGCCCACGGCCTGCGGGAATGGGTCGTTTGCCACCGAGAAGCTCGCCCTGGAGCGAGGGACCAGAAGGGTGAGCAAGAGCTTTGGATACGCCTTCATTAAGGCGCAGACCGAGTGCTTCTAGATACGATCCATCTTGAATGAGAGGCGTGCGGCAGGGTGAAGTTGCAGGTGTCATAGATGAGCGCCTAAGATTGAAAGGGACTCTGGTGAGAGGCCGGGCACGAGGCGAGTCGGGGGGTGTGGACGGGGTAGAAGGGGGACTAGTGGGGCGAAAGATGGACTGGTTCTTGAATGTGTAGATCATTTCAGCGATGTCCATGTGAGAGGTAGAGTGCCGCCTAGTGGGAAATCTTATCCCATGAGCTACAAGACGAGGGGAGAGGTAGGGGAGAGGCAGGCCTTAAGGAGGGCGGTCGGTATCGGGGATAGATATGGCAGGTGGAACGAAGCGAACAACGTGGAGGATTGGACGACAGGCGCTGAGGCGGTTGAAATGGTTAGCCTCTGGGCGGGAGAGAAATGGAAGCACACACATTTGATTCTGCGAGTTCAAGGTCATAGATTGATGGACAGACACGTCGGAGAGCGTCGTTGTTCAAGCAAACGGTTGGAGGAGATCAAAAGAGACCCTTGACAACATTTCCAGTGAGTCGGATTTTTAGCTGGTCCGGTCCCGCCTATCACGTGTAACCATCCATATCCACCTAGTGACCACCACATGCTACATTCCATCTACATCTCTTCCATAATCCGCTTTATAACCGTGCGCAGCCCTGCATCGTCACAACGTAACCGCCATAGGCAACTCTCCTCTTCCCCCTCCCGTAGTCGCAGAGTCGCACATTGTCGGGGTTCCGGCCCCTGTACTAGGACCTTGAGCTCCCCTGCAGAAAACACTGAGAAGTCACAAGAAAATGAAAATGATTCCGCACGCACCTTCGAACGGAGGCTGATCCGCAGCAAGGACTCTCATCCGATATTGCAGCGTTTGCAACTGGCGCACAATCATGTCCAGCGGCGCTTCACACCAACCTCGGACGTTTGCATTCTCCATAGAGTCCCACGCAGCCTTGAAATCGGCCTCCGCCCACATATGCTTCGCAGGCTCCATGATGAACGGGGAATCGAGTGCGATAAGATCAGCACGAGATGCCTGTCACCTGAATCAGACCAGACAAACACCTTCCAGGAATTTGTCAAACCAGATCATCCGGAGGTGGCTGCACCAAAGGCTCAGGTATTGCGCTCGTCTAAGTATTTCCGCTTGAGTAACTATTAATGGCACCTTCCCAGCGACTCGCACCTCAAGTGCATTCAGGGGACTCTGTGCTGCAGCCAGCGTCAGCTCCCCTGGAGTAATAGTCTTGGCAAGTTCATGCAGTGAATTTGACCTGTCACTTGCACGAGACAAGCTTCTTTCTCTGCTTTCCGGACTCGAGACTGAACCCATGGATCGCCGAGGACTAGAGAGATGCCTGAGACTGGGAGTAGGTTGCGGGGCTGCATAGGCTTCGTATCGCAACTTTCTTGCAGATATTCCTCGAGGAGAAGAGGAATCCAATGAGCCTTGATGCCCCGAGGAAGTAGTCCGGGGTGAAGTCATATCTGGAGTTGACTGATAATGTGCTAACGCGGAAAGAAAGTCGGGCAGCTACACCCAGCGTCAGTGATGAACCAATAATGGAATGTCAACTCACAGAAGACGACCGTGCCCTGGAAATAATATCAGCAAGAACACGTCGCTGGCTTGACAATGTCAAGAATTGATCACATCTCTAGTATGAAAGTCAGTGTACGGCATCAGGGCTCCATTTGTTGGACTTGCTCTGCGGAGGTGAGTACCGGTGTGTTGCGACAATCGGCGGACTGCATCGATAACTATATCAGGCACCTCGTCACACTCTACAGCTAATTTTAGCATTGTGAGTAAGCACGCGTCCTGGACGGATGCTTGGAAAAGAGTGTCAGTTCGGTCTCTGTACCAGTTGGTCAACTCACCAGCGTAAGAAGCCAGTCTAACTGCTATGCCACGGAGAATCTCCGCGGGCGTTATCGAGATCTTGCCACAGTACTCGCTTACTAGGGCCAAAATTACAATCATAAGTGTCGGCCCCACACGGACTTCTGGCTCCGTCACAGATACAGCAAGCGCAGTAATACATGATATCTTAAAAGAAGTCTCTCCTTTGAGAGCGTCAGACAAGCCTGTGTTGTAGGTAAGTGAAACGCACTTTCCCGGATTCCATTCAGGATCCGCTCGATACCTAGCTCGAGCACCGGAAGATCTTCCGTTGGGCCGCGGTCTCTCCCTTCAACTACTGAAAGAAGTTCTTTCAGACGCCTTGCATATTGATCTACGTCGTTCGCATCTTGCATGTCGATAATTTCAAGTAGACGTAAAACATATTCATTTTTGTCGGACAGAGAGAGTAATGGCGACAAATTTTGCAGAGCCTGAGAGTAGTATGTCTCCACAATGAGCGGATCGACCGAATGGAGAATCTTGAGTGTCTGAGGATAAAAACTATCAGTACCAATTACTGATATGGTTTCAGAGTGAATCACCATCTTCCTGATCAACCCATCCGGCGAATCAAGAAGCCTCATAACCCCCTGAACCTCCCATTCGTCTAGGATGGCTACAGTGTTCGGGTGTGTCCCCGCCCAAACGCTTGGATCTAGACAACTCAAACAAGACACAAATAAATACACGTCGTTAGGATCTTTAGAAGAGAGAAAATGGCGAATGCTGGTGACAGCAATGGAAGGCGACTGAGATTCGCGGAGCGTCTGTGGACTGACGGTTGACAAAAGCATAAATGTTTCACGCAGTAGGGCTGAATACCCTGTGCTCAGCCGATGCTAACTATGCGTATACGAACCCCCGTACCTCGCAGTGGAGCTTTCGCTGCACGCTTGATGATATCAAACACAGCTGGAATATTCCTTGGATCGAGTCTGGCAGCGTGTTAACGGAAGGCTACAGATAGAGTAGTATGTGTACTAACTTCATCTCTCCCCTTTGAAGTGTGCGCAAGATGCCAAGAACGACACCAAGTTCACCTGATTCACGATACTGATGCTGGAGTTGTGAGTTCAAAAACTTTCCGAGACTTTCTGAGAGTTTGAACTTGGGATATGATTAGAACACGGTGGAGAAATGCATGATTTCCACACCTTCCCCACAACCGTGGACATTGATGTGATCACGCTGGGTTCAGCCCGTAGACGACGCTGTATTAGGTCTTCCAAACCTGCCAAACGTTCAGCATCTCGTTGGAAAAGAGTATGATACGCCATTAGGGCGCGTCGTCGCACAGCCATGCTAAGCCAGGACCTTGAAGCACACCATTGAGATACACTAATAATGCTGCTTACGATTCATGTCGGAGAAGGGTATGCAAGCGGGTATCAACGGCAGGGATGATGTCCTCGTTAGGGACTTGTATGAGCACATCGAGGGCGAGACATATTAGGGCCACACAGCTGCTTTCCAGGTCCTGTGGACCCATCAGAGACAAGCCGCGAACTACTAGACAGTAAAATGTCTACCTTGCGCAGCGTATTCACCAACATGAGCTGAAGTTCGTGATTTGGAGGCATTAGCTCCGTGCAAAAGATATAACCTGGATGCCAGGTTCTTTTTTCTTAGTTGAGAGCGCGAACTTTGATAAGTACACACCGATTTTCTTGTCCATCGGGGACTTGCCAAGTTCGGCCAGATTTACAGCATGAGGGAAGGCGAATTCAATATCACCAGGGCCAGCAGTGGATAGAGTCATAGTGCAATGCAAAATTAAGATCAAGGATTCTTTGCATTCCTTCTGTGTAGTCTGGCTTGAAGGACAGTCGAGATATATCCGAGAAGGCTCTACGCACAAGCGACAAATGTGGCTGCTGGAAATTGCGGCGTATGACATCAAGCTCGTTCAGGAGAATTTGGTCGACGGCCTGGGGAGAAGCTGCGTTTTCGGCCTTATGCACAAGAGCATAGTGCGCGCGACTCATCGCGCCAGACAAGATGAATGGAACATCCATATGAGTTGGCGAGGGTCGCTGCAGGCTGCCAGGCCTTGATACCAAAAGGGCGTATCTCTGGTTGAGTGTTGCGTAGGAAAGCCGTCGTTTATGGTGGGACGAGGCTCATGTACAATTCAAGAAAGAGCGATTCGAGCAAACATTCTGAAACACCAGGCTCGACCAAGTACCACCATGACCTCATCTCCACACCAAGCAACGACGACTGTATCCCATTCATTCAATAAAATTCTAAATCAGCACAAGTCATCGAAATCAAAACGGTCTGGTGATGTTGACGAGGGCCTGAAGAAGCTCAGACGCATGATCCTTGTGGAAGGTGTCCCCTCCAAAACCGTTCGTGCTAGTAACGCAGCAATAAACGGGTCAGCCTTTAACTAATCACCTCTCTTGAAGGATTCAAACATTCGTCCTCGAGTATGGAAAATTCTGCTACGCGTCGACGACATTTCGGCAGAGACGTTCTTACAATACGTTTCTCGTGGCCCATGCGAAGTACGGGAGAAAATCAGGAATGATACCTTTAGGTGGAGTGAAGCCCATTTACCGTCATGGCATGTAGCTCAACTTCAGAAGGACTCTAGCGACAGACCGTGGTTTCAAGGAACGAGTACGCGAAGATATGCTTGTCCGGCTGCTGGATGCTTTTGTATGGCGGAATCATGGTACGTGCGATTTCGTCAAATGGTATTGGGACCAACGTAGTTCAAACGCCGTGTTACAGACCGCCAAGAGACGCAACAACTTGGTTTTACATATGTTCAAGGAATGAACGTCCTCGCTGCACCATTCTTGTATACGATGCCTTCAGAATTCGAAGCATTTTTCTGCTTCGCCAAGTTCATTGAAGAATCGTGCCCTTTATACGTACAGCCAACACTTGAAGGGGTACACAGAGGATTGAAGGTATGTTCGTCGTCGCTACATTTCAATGTCACTCAATGGATGGATTTTCACAGCTTCTAGATCGATGTCTGAAAATTGTAGACCCCGAGCTTTTCGGCTATCTTCGAATAAAGAACCTCTCCGCCGAAATCTATGCATTCCCATGTTTGTTCTTCAACGTATATTCTGGAGCGATTCGATTAAATTCAATTCCTTGCAGCTGTCCTCACCTTGTGCGCATGCACACCCCCTCTGGACCAAGTCTTGATGCTTTGGGACTTCCTTTTGGCTTTTGGGGTACATTTGAACGTGCTATGCGTTATCGCACAGCTGTTGCTCATGCGAGAAGAGGTCATGAACTCACCAAGGTTTGAGATCCATACATTCTGTGTAGCCCTGCTCATTCCGTTTCTTCTAGCCCTATGCGCCTCTTGCGCACTTTTCCACCGCTCGAAGCTGTTCCAGTTATTGGGATAGCGGTCACGCTTGTGCGAGATCTACCGGCAGACCTTTATGACGAACTTACTCGGCATCCATACGAAATTCAAGAACCCTGAGATAGGTTGGCTCTGT
>JBBPSN010000557.1:0-14567 GCA_038093615.1 Austroboletus olivaceoglutinosus | reverse complement strand
TACTATTTCTATTGTTGACCTGTTAGGTTAGTTGACAACCAGCAGCTTATAGTGAGATTGGGCCTGGGGGATTTGATTGAGGAATACACCTAGCATTCTATTTAATCATTTCCTAGAAGAAATGTCAACTGGAGCCCACCGCGAGGGGTTGGCTTTTATTATCAATACCTTTGTGATTGCTATAAAAGCAATTATCACACCCAAACCAACACCTATCTATCCATCCCACCAATTCCATAACAACCTCTAGTCACCAGCATGACTACCGGAACTGCTACTGCAACAGCAGCCCCTACAACCCCAACTTCTAATCCTACTAGTTCCTATCTTCCAGGACCTTGGAATAAGAATACACCACATACATTCAAAGGTAGCTATCTCAAAGTCCATGACTTTGTCAATTGCTATGACCTACTCTGTGATCAATGCCATATCACATCTGCCAAAGACAAATGCAGGAACATTCTCACCTACTGCAGCAAAGATATCAAAGATTTGATTGAAGTCCTACCTGAGTACAAAACTGGAGATTGGGATGCACTCAAAGAGAAGCTGCTTGAGTACTATGATGCTGATTGGGAGAAAACCCATTACAACTTAGGAGACTTGACTAGCTTTACCAAAAAGCAAGCCAAGACGAAAGAATCCATAACTAGCCTAACTGACTGGAAGAAGTACACACTCAAGTTTACTAGAATTGCCCAATATCTCCAGCATGCAGGACATATCAGCAATGATGAATATGGAACTTACTTCTGGTTAGGAATACCTTGCTCCCTGCAAGACAAGATAAAAACCCGCTTGTTAGCTGCTAATCCTAGTACTGACATTTCTAAACCCTTTCCACAGGATGAGATTGAGAAGGTAATGCAAACACTCTTCCATAGGCAACACTTTGATGCCAAATGCCTTGGAAAGCATTCCTCAAAGAAGCACCGCCGATCAAGTAGCATTGACTCATCTGATAGCAGTGACAACTCAGACTCAGATTCATCTAGCAATGACAGTAGTAACACTGACTCTGATTCAGATACTAAATCAGATAGTGGATATGAATCCTACTCATGCAAATCTCGACACAAACATAAACCTAGGTCTCATCACCAAGACTGATCTAGATCCAGATCATGATCACAGTCAAGAGGTCGTGATAATCATCGAAAGGATTCACACTCTGACAAAGACTCACACAAGAACAAGAGTATCAAGACCACTGTTAGTCCTCCATCTAAGAAGGATAACAAGTCCAAGACTAAGCCTCCTGAAAAGAATTCCATTGAGGATCTAGTCACTCAAATGAGTAATCTCAAGATCAGTGACATAGGATATGCAAAAGCCTATTTTAAAGCTCTCAGAATAATTGGCCCTGCAATTGCCAAAGTCTACTCACTACCTAAGGCTAAGGAACAGCCCACAGATGATAAGCACCAGGTTAGGTTCAAAGAAAACCAATCACGTGGCCCAAACCAAGGAAACCAATCTACTGGATATCAATCATGTGGAACTGGACAGCCATACCCATGCCGAGGCTGCAAATCTCCACAGCATCAAACCCAAAACTGCCCTGCCTTAAAGGAACTTCTAATTAAAAAGGAACTGGGATATATGCAAGAAGGCAGATATTGCATGTATGGTGGAAATGATGCCATACGACCAGAACCTAGGCAGACAATCATTGAAGCCTATGAGAAGATCAAGGAAGAACAAGCTGCATCACGCAAGCCAGTATTCCAATCATCTAGTAATCTCTTTACTGTACACAGGGCAAGCCTTAACCAAGGCGAATCTTATTTCTATATGCCTAATCTAGATGACACAACTAGTGAATGCGATTCTGAACAAGGACATGATTACAACCTGCACTCTGATTACTACACTAGTGATCAAGAAAGTGAGGATGAAGATGATGAAGATGACAGAACCCAGCCATATGCACAAATATATGCTGCTGAAAGAACCAAGAAAGACACTACTCAGAAGTGACGAGAAGTAATGAATAGTGTTTATATGCCACCTCACACAAGAAAGGATACTGCCCCAAAGGACAATCCTGTGTCGATTATGCATCCAAACTGCAATGAAGTTGTGCTTACCAAAGTAATGGAAGATGGAACCCGAGCCAAGATTGGACCACCCTGTCATGCCAAACCAGAAACCCTTGTAAGGGAGCAACCTGCAGTACAAGGGAGATCAGTATCCCAGACAAGGGATACTCCTCTTGGTAACCCTCTTGGAACACGAGAGACTATACAAAAATCATCTCACACTGAACCCCAACAATCAAAGGTAGCATGGTCTACTCCAAGACCTACAACCCCACCAGCAATAATATCCAAGACAGCACCTGTTCAGGATATTGAGATGAAGAATGGAACAAGAATGACACCTAACAAACCTGACAAACACATACAGATACTACCATGTATAAAACCCCGCCCTAGCACTGAAGCAATACATAAACCTATTGTCACAGATAATGAACTTGAAAAGGCAGCACATGTTAGGAAATCACCCCTGTCACTTGCTACAGATCCACGCAACATCCTAGCCAAGATTTTGGCAGGTCCATCAGGTCTGAGCAGTGGTGAAGTACTAGCAAACTCACGGGAGCTTAGTTCACTCCTGATCGACCAGCTCAAACCAAAGATGGTCACCATTAATCCCCCTATACAGCATACTGCCAAATCACATCATGTACATGCCCTAGTATGCAAAGCCTCCTCAACTAGGCCTCTACTGAAAGTAAATGTCAAGTTTGGCACAGATACAATCCTTGCCATCATTGACTTAGGCAGTGAAATCAATCTAATGAGAATTGATGTGCTCAGACAGCATCTTATACAGGTTCCCATTGATATGATCAAGACTCTAGAGCTACAGGATGCCAGTGGTCACTTCACTACATTTACAGGCAAGGTAGATAACCTTGAATTGACTGTAGGAGGTGTAGATACTGTAGCAAACTACTGGCTAAGTGAAACATCACCCCTGGCTATCATATTAGGGCGGGAATGGCAGCGCTGCAACCTCGCATTCATTAAAGAGCGCCCAGAAGGGACCTATCTGACCTATAATCCTAGGCTGGGACAAGCTGAACTCAAAATGGAAGTACTAATACTACCTAATCACACACAGGACCCGACTGAAGATAGCCGAGAAGCAGGTGATGCATGGAGTGCTGAAAAGAAGCGCCAGCACATCTCGGCAGCTGTACATTACATACGCACGGTCAACTTTCTCACAATCGCACGCCAGCATGGGACCTTGGCACCAACTGATCCAATGTCCGAATTCCCACTAGATACAATGTACAGTATGCTACCACATCCAAAAAAAAGGTATAAAAGGGAGGAAACCATCAACAATGAGATAGCATGCCCCACTGCTTCAATGGCCGCTCCTACTACCCCAGAAACTCCCCTCCAGCATGCCTACTCTACTGTTTGGCAGCCAGAGCCGGACATTCCGATTCCTGGAACTCCGCTCGTAGATCTCTGTGCTTACTCGAATATGGCTATTGCCCCTTACCCCACTTATGCCACGGCCCCATTCGGCAACTGCTTCACCGATTGGTTGGCACTGAACTTGGCACAATTTGCTGGCTTATGCAAGCATGTCCAGAATGTGAGCGACTGCCACGTTTTAGCTTACATCATTCCCATCGAACTGCCGCCAGTTACAGACACCACAGCTGGCAACATCACTCTCCCAACATTTCCACTTCCAGGCTATGCCCGTCAAATCCTCTCCCCCATCCCCTTCACCCTCTTCGAGCACATTCCACAGCAGGCACCGGATGCAATGCTCGCATTCATTCCGGGGTACTACCGCATTTATCGGCAACATGCAGTGAAGTTCTTTCCCCCACCGCCCAACCTAGGCCCCTTCAGCCACAAGATCGCGCTGCCACCTGCGCCCCTTCATCTTCCCGTCCCCTTACCAACAACTACCACCACCGTCATCAAGGAAGAAGAGTCTGACGACCCCTTCCAGGCCATCCGAGCACAGAGACACACAGCCATGCTCGAGGGCTTCAAGCGATGCCACGGGACTGTGCACAAGAACAAGGCTGAGGCCGACAAGCCTAAATGTAAGTCCAGACTACCTACCACACACCCAGACACTAACAGACTAATCCCACCAGTCCCACAACTGCACTATGACCCCATTACCAACCGGATCGTATGTATACCCCACCCAGGCGCTGTCAAGAAGCCCCAGGGCCTACTCAACGGCACCACCAGCTCAGAGAAGGCATCACCAATCATTTCGCCTCTCTCGCCTCTCCTCCAGATCCCACTGGACCCATACAGCCATAACAAGACAGACGGTGAGTATTGATTGCCTATCATCGACTACAATGACTTACCCTCTGCTCTAGCTACTTTACCTACCCCCAGCCTGAGTCCGCCAGTCTCCCCCATGTCCCTCAGCCCATATTCCAGTGCCAACAGCTCCATGAGTAGCATCACTAACCTGGATACCGAGACTGACGAGACCAGCGCCAACGCCGATGACGATGATGAGGAAGACGACACTCCAGGCATTAGGTACGCTTATCCAGCCCCTCACCCACGTCACATCCCCTTCCAGCAGCTGCAAGCATGCCAGCTCGCCGCCAAGCAATACACCCAGCACCCGGACCCACTGTATGACCTGACCACAGCACACACCTGCACCCTCCCCTGATTCAAGTTGATCCCGCTAGTCGGGGGCATATTTGATGGCGAAGACAACACCACTATGGACTATGACTACACCACTCTCCTCCTCCCTCCCCTCGACTTCATCAATGAGAATGTTCCCGGACTGACCTTTCAGGGAGAATACCCGAAACCAGCTGTCGACACTGCCACCCACCTTGCAACCCAGGTATATACTGAACTCAAACAGTACCAGCACGACAAGTGCAATAAGGACAGTCGCCCCAACAGCAAGGTCCTCTCATAGTTCCTGCCCAGCATATATTATGCATGACAACATAGCTATGAGCTACACATCACCTGGTCTGACACCCCTCCACTCAAGCTCATTCCCTGCCTCCAACATCTGCGCCAGGGCATGGCCATGCTCATGCAAGTCGTCCACAGCGTCCTCATGCCAGCGCAATCAGCTGAGTGCTGGATGACGCATATCACAATCTACACAGTACATGGTAACGTACTCACCCTAGTACACTTACACTGTGGTGCCCTTTTCCAGCAGATCACCCCCGCCACCAACCCTCTCCTCTCACTCGAGGAGGCAGGATACCTGCGCATGGCCTGCGGGTTCCTTCATTTTTATGGCCAAGTAACCCTCACTGGGATCATCAACCTTGTCCTGCAGACTCCTCTGCCAGACGATGACTTCGTAGCTACCCTCCTCACTCATTGCTTCCTTGACACTAACCACACATTCGCCCCCAACACTCAACAGCAGGCCAATAACATTGGGATCATCTGTGATGACGTCCAGTGCCTCTGCCACTGGCAACATAAGTACTATGCTAACTACAGCGGCAGCAACATCATACTGCCACCAGGCGTCCCGCCCGTCTTGTGCACCCTCCACACCAACTAGAAGCCATTGCCAAGGTATGTGCCACATGCACCCATCACACCACGGCTCACCCTTCAACACCACAGACATGTACTACCACGAACAAGCCCGAACAAGTGCCTTTGCGCCCACCTCGCCGCAAGCACGGCGCTACTTATTTACTTACAAACCCCCCCTCCCTTTCTTTTAACATGTACTCCATACAATACACACCCCTCCACCCAGCTTGTACCCGATGTGCCAAACACCAAACCCCCCCCTTGTTCCATTTAGTTTTCATCGATTTACCTACAACCCCCACTTGTGTTCGTTTATGCTCCACACTGCTACAACTATGCTGCCAGTCGCAGATATGAACTGTCTTACTTATTTGTCACATGAAGCCCATTTCACGCTATATTGTATGACAAGCCCGGAAACACCCAAGTACACCTAAACTGACTAACTGACTGACTACCTAAGTCAGTCGGGACTCAGGACTTACAGAAGACATAGTCTACACTTAGTACCTTCCCCACAGAACCCTTTTAGAGTTACTACACCAATGTACTCAATACATTCCGAGCTCGGCCAACATACACCCTACTTAGGGGCTAATACCCGAGGACCCCTCTACAGGCCTGAGATAAAATTCTAAAAAATCTGGAAAAATCATAGATAAATCGGGCATCCAAAATAGCCCTAAGAACCACTCACAAAAATCATGCGCCGCATAATCCGAGTCCGCGCCGAATCTAAGTTTGGAAGGTTCGGTCAAGGTTCGGAAGGTTCGGTCCACCCTCAGACTACATTTAGCCAGTCCCAGACACAACCTAACAGTCCATACCCAGTACCCAGGCCATATAATATTGACAGGTACTACTTCTATGACGTACTACAGTCTTTATCATGAAACTAGTAATACCACTAAGTACCTACTCGCCAATAAAAAAGATGACTAAGCCCACCCCTACCAAATCCAGCTAAAGGTTTGGAGTCATTTCGGAATGACATTAGGGGGTCGTTGAAAAACCCTCGATGCATTCATCTCACTTCTTATTGGCTGCACACCCTTGCCGCAATCACCTGCCCTTTGCAGTATGTTTCCCAGCAGCTGCTAACCATCGCACACACACCTACCACAACCACAACCATGCCAGTACCAGTCCTCAGCAACTATCGTAGCTACTATGCAACTCCCCTCATACACAACTGGGAATACCCACTGCCTACACTACCTCAAATTCAGAAGACCCAGCCACTAGCAGTGTCCACTCAATATCAGTAAACAATCACCTATCCCCAGCAGCATACAATCACCGCCATTTGCCAAGGATCCCAGGAAAGTTCCAACGTAGTCTAGTACCCGTGCTGACTCAGAAACACTAGCCGTTGCTTGCATACCCATATAAACCTATCCACGCCTTTCTCGCTTCTTGGGTACGAACCCCCATCTGAAGTCGCTCCAAATACCTAGGAGCAGACGGGCCAGGTACGCCATCAGTCTATCCTACTCATCCCTTTCCCATCACTACCAAGTATTAGCCAATGCTAACCACCATCCTCTCCCTTATGCAGCTTACTGGATCCAAGACCAGTACTTGCCATGGCTACAAAGGGATGACCAATACCTGGGCGGTAGTCCTGGTAATACCGTGGCCTTGTCCATAAAGTGCCCTTCAGAGTAGTACCACCTATTCGTACCCCCTGCCTACTAGCTATGAACCTCCCCCATCATGTATTAGCTGTGTGCTAGGCCCCACTATGCTCATGGGTATCATACCCCTTATCCATATTATTATCCTAGTATTATTCAGTTACATACTTCACCCTCCACTGTAATAATGTCAAGTGGTCAGCATCGTTAAATCCCCAACTAATGATGTGATCCAGAAGGACTCCAACATTACAACCAAAGCCAAGACAGACAATGCTTTCTGTTCCCTGTGCTCATTTATGCTTGCTACATGTGCAACACTAACACTCATACCAACCACTAACATGCTGGCTGCCACTAAGAAGCAAGCTCGAACTGCAGCACTTCCCTGGCATAAGTCCAACTGCTGCATCATCCATTCCATCAAACACTAGTTGTACTGCCCCATAAGACTACGCTCCTAAGAAGCTATGCTATAAATGGCAAACACACACATTACATATTATACTGAGCAAAGTACATATTGGCTATTGCAATCAAGCAACAACAAGACCAACACAAGTGCTCTCAGATATATTGCAATTGAGCAATATAAGTAACCCTACCACTGACATACTCGGACCCTTGTGCTAACACTGCCCAGTAAGACCACTGATAGCTATAAGAAGCAGTAGCAATTTGATCCCATTCACACACAACAACAAACACATTACACATCTGACACACACCCTTAATCACACCAATCATCACCTAAAGAAAGCCAACATATCAAAAAGAATCCTACTATGGAATCTAGCGCTCAACAAATCCACACTTGCTACCAAGCCAGCATGGACCCATTACTAGCTCGCCACTTCGGGCAAACCTTTGGAGCATACAAACAAGTTGACCAGAAGGTCAGACCTATTGCTCAAGCTATACCCCCTCAGTTTAAAGTAACAAGGACCATACCATATGATCCCTTGTTAACTCTAGAACCTGTGGACATTCAATTCAAGAATGCCACCCCTACCACTAAGTTCACACAAGAACGCATCAATAAAATCTGCAATGAAATGCATACAGACAACTTCCTCCTACCTGAGGAGATTGAACTCTTCTTGTACATCTTAATCAAGAATGAAGTTGCTATTGCCTTTGAAGATGCTGATCGAGGCGCCCTTAAAGACACATACTTTACCCCATACAAGATACCTTATGTACCACACACTCCATGGGCCTTCAAGAACATATCCATACCACCTGGGCTATGTGACAAAGTTATGGAACTCTTTTAGCTAAAGATAGAAGCTGGAGTCTACGAGCAATGTCAATCACCCTACCGATCCTGCTGGTTCTGCACATGGAACCAGGAGAAACAGAAGCTACGACTAGTCCATGACTTGCAACCCCTTAACAAAGTAAGCATCAAGGAATCATCCATTCCACCAAACCTAGATCAGTTTGTTGATGGATTCCTTGGAGGAAAATGCTTTTCAGTATTAGACTTATACTGGGGTTTCGATGCAAGAAAAATGGATGAAGCTAGTCGAGACATGACAGCTTTCCTTTCACCACTTGGAATGCTTCGGCTAACCTCCTTACCAACTGGATTTACTAATTCACCCTCTGAATTCCAAGAGTGCATGGTATTTATCTTTAAAGATGAGATAGCCAAACAAGTCATGAATATGTTTATAGATGATGCACCCATCCATGGACCTGCTACCATCTATCCTGATGAAAATGGCAATCCTACCGTCATGCCGGCACGGCCAGGTATTAGACAATATATCTGGGAACATGCCATTGACCTAAATTGAATCCTACACCGCTTAGCAGAAGCTGGTGGAACCTTTTCAGGAAAGAAACTACAAATCTGCAAGCCCAAGGTACAAATACTTGGACAAGCTGTAGGAGTAAATGGACGAGAACCTGACAAAGATTGGATTAGAGCAATTCAAGAATGGCCTCCCCCCAAGAATGCCAAGGAAGCAAGACAGTTCATGGGACTTTGTGGAACTGTATGCATCTGGATTCCCAACTACTCTCAGATTGCTTCTAATATCACCACTACTTGGAGAAAGGGAAAAGACTTTGAATGGATGGATGAATGTCAATTGTCCTTTGATACCCTCAAGGAACTTATCATCTCAGCCCCAACTCTACTCCCAATTGATTATACTTGTGGAAGACCAATCATCCTATCAGTTGATTCAAGCTACATGGGAGTTGGAATGATTCTATCACAATTAGATGAACATGGAAAACGACGACCATCCCACTATGGGTCACTACCATTCTCCTCAGTTGAAGCCAACTACTCACAACCAAAGCTTGAACTATATGGTTTATTTTGTGCATTAAGACACTACCGCATTTACATTGTAGGAGCCAAGAACCTATGAGTAGAAGTGGATGCTAAATACATCAAGGGAATGCTACTAGAACCAGAGCTCCAGCCCAATGCAGTCATTAACCACTGGATTCAAGGCATTCTACTGTTTGATTTTGACTTGGTACATATACTGGCAACTAAGTTCAAAGGTCCTGATGCATTATCCCGAATACCGTCAGACCAGACCCAAGTCCCCAAGTATGATGATAGCTGGTTAGATGAAGAAAACCTTGTATTCTACCAGCAGGTACATCACATGCCACAGAAACAACATCTTGAAACTCCTGGAGCCTATTGTCTAATGGCATCTACAAAAATACCCATCCAGAAGACAAATCATGAACTACTACTTGTGGAGATCTACAACCACCTCACAAATCCATCTCCTACTGAAGCAAATCCTAGCCTACTCAAGAAACTTGACCACTACTATGTTAGGGCAGGCCAAATGTTCAAGTGCATAAAACATAGCAAGCCCCTACTGGTCATATTTGAAATAGACAAGAAATTGGCCCTGATGACCCAAGCTCACGAAGAACTAGGCCATCATGGAGCCAAAGCTACTTGGGAGAACTTACGCAATCGATTCTACTGGCCTACTATGTGCACGGATATAACACATCATGTGAAATCTTGCCATGAGTGTCAAATTAGAAATACACAGAAGATACACATGCCAATTACAATGTCTGCACCAGCCACTATATTTACCAAATTACATCTAGATGTGATGGATATGCCAAAGGCTAGTGGATATCAATACATTGTAGTTGCCCGAGATGACCTCACAAAATATGTTAAAGCTCATGCTCTAAAGAATGCAACTGCCCAAGCCATTGCCCACTTTATTTTGGATGATATCATTTACAGACATGGATATATTGGCCAGATTGTTACAGATAATGGACCAGAATTTCAAGGAGCAGTTACACATTTATTAAGGAAGCATAACATTCCACAGATTTTCATCTCCCCCTACAACTCACAAGCCAATGGAGTTGTAGAACAAGGACATTTTGCTTTACAAGAAGCATTAGTCAAAGCTTGCCATGGTCGTATTAGTGACTGGCCTAGCAAGTTACAAGCAGTTCTCTTTGCTGATAATATTACTGTCTGACAATCCACAGGATACTCGGCATACTACTTGCTTTATGGTATTGACCCAGTACTACCCTTTGATTTAACAGAAGTCACCTTTTTAGTTGAAGGATTTAGGAATGATCTCAGTACTATTTAGCTACTTGCCTTGCGAACACAGCAATTAGAACAACGACCAGAGGATATAGATAAGGCTGCAGAAATACTCAAAAGAGCAAGACTACAGTCTAAACAACAGTTTGAAAAGCGATTTGAGACACGCCTAGTTAAAGAATCCTACCCTCCTGGCACACAAGTCCTAATTCAAAATACAGCAATTGAGAAGGAATTAAATTGCAAAACCAAACCCTGTTATTTAGGTCCCTATCAGATCATATGACAGACCCAGGGATCAAGCTATATCCTTGCTGAATTAGACGGATCCAAGTTAGCTAGATCCATTGCTGCATTTAGGATTATTCCATATATACAATGCAAGACCCTACAGAAGCTTGGAGAGCTCACAAAAGAAGATCCTGCTGATAGCAATAACACTGAACCAGAAACAGTGGAAGAAATCATTGAAGAACATCCATAAGCTTTATGGCCCCCATACAACTCGCCAAGCTCCTCATAAGAGAACAGGCTCGCTTTGAGTTACACATAGATGCTATATGTAAACAAAAGCTAGGAATACAATACTCAAAGAAATCTACTTGAAAAAAGCTTTTGAAAACAGCCAACAAACTCAAGCAACAGTGCAACAAAGCACTTAACAAGCCTAGATGCAAATAACCAACATAAGCGGAACCTCAGTAAACTACTTTCCAGCATATACACTGCCACCCTTATACATCTCTGCCACTGAAAATCAGAGCTTGGCAGAGTGACTTGAAGTCTTATGCAAACAGTGGACTAACCACTTTCAAGTAGAAGAGCATAGATCTCAGAACTACCTGCGTGACATTACCTATCGCTGGGTAGCTCACCTTTGCATAGAACATCAGATACAAATCTACCCCTCCCAGTCAGGAGACATTCCCACCATTCCAAATAGTGTTGGTAAAACCATAATCATATCCAAACCTCAAATAGGAGAAGTCATTATTATCCTTGCAGGAAGTACTTGTCAGACTTGTGCTAACATATCCAACGATATCAGTAATAACCACCAAGACCACAGTTAGTTACTAGCTTTAAAAGAGGAACTTCTTAAACACCTAGACTAACAGTTAAATACCTTAGCCACCTCATTTATAACCCCATCTACTACTGAACTGCAAAATGGTGGACCTACGGCAACAACTCCCTGAACCACCCCATCATGGCAGCGAGGAACTCCAGGGGACCAAGAACCTAGAACTACTATATTACCATTTGCCCTTGGTCAATCCACAGCGAATACCTTTAATACAGCCAATGACCAACCCCAACTCCACATATCCCCAGAGTTCCTCAATGCAAGCCTCACCGCCACCACCACCCCCATATCCAGGACCCCCACCATGTGGTCCACCAAGCATGGACAAACTAGTTCCACACCACCAGTTCATAACAGCCCTACTGCATAATCACATAGTTCAGACCCATTCGAACACTGGTATCTCAACCAGGATGGGCCTTTTAAAACTAGCCTGGAAATATCGGGTCGCACCATATATCAACCGTGAGTGCCCATCATGTGCCTTACTATATGCTCTACGTCGGGAAATAGCCCTTGACATTGACACAACTCAAGAAGTAATCTAGCATCAGGAAAGGCATGTGCATGAACATCAGTAAATCTCCATTACTAATTAAGCAGACATATCACATGTAAAAGGGTACCTTGTGGCACCAATTAGTCACCTCCCTTTTTACTTTATGCTAACTCATTTCCGCACCCCCACCTTTTTCACTACCACCAACTACACCACTCTCCTTGCTTTACTATGCTGCCTCCCATCACCCTTGATTGCCAACACATGCGCACAGATGGGACGTTTATCTACGCTCACCTATCAGACCAGGATGTCCATACTGGGTATGCCTTAGGCTTCGAGATCAGCCGGCCACCTTCTGCATCACAACCCGCCACCATTTATGTATTTGGCAATACCAGCTTATTGTTAGCCTTTGCCGGCACATTCGGACACATTATCAAGCACTGGGAGGATTGCATGGACATAGAAGTCCTACCCTCACCACAGCATCACCCTTCCCTTACACTATCATTCATTCTACACATACCAGATGACTGGTATAATCTCACCCGCTCTCAGCGTATTTGTCACTACCTTACACTGAAATTACATAGACCCTTCTCGCCTTCACTCTGAGCAGGATATATATCCTGTATATTTCCGTTGCCATCCCAAGATATCTACTCCCGAGACTGCATATCTGTATCCAGGGTATCAGTACCTACTGAAAGAGTAGTCTTTCCTACAAGCTCGTAAATATACTTGCATACTAAAAAAGTCCAACTTTTTCCTTCTTGCCTTTCCCCTCTAATTACACCAGCATGGACCATCTCCAAAATTCCACTCCTGGAATAACCCATACCTTTGATCCCCCAACTGCGGAAGATCTTGGTAGGAACCTGGGAATTGTCCATAGCTTGTTACATCAATTAAGAAGCCTACTTGCCATATACTAGCAGGAGGTAGAAGGTCAAAACACAGAACCTGAATACCATGCTAAAGTCACTTTATGACTTACAGGCCCACAATGTGGGACCCAAGATGTCTATTGGCGATGTCAATTCTGCCAACTTATCTTCATAAGAGCCAGAGCCCTTAACCGTACAAGGGATTACACATATGGACTAATGCACCAAAACAATCCTGATTCCTACCATACCTTACAACCTAGTACTGATCTCATTGATCCATTGGGACCACCCTTTCCATGACTACCAGCTGGAATCCTGAGACATTTCATTTCCCCTACCATACCACCTTCTAACAGAAACACATCCATACCCATACAAGCAAACAGTCCTAACCCTCCTCCCACTATTCGTATCAGTGAAAGGAGAACTGTTACCCCTCATATGAACGAAGCTGGTACACTAGCACCACCTGATCCCATTAATTATTAATACACCCAGTATTTGAAAGAAAAGAAGAAAGAGAGTACAATAAACAATCTCCACCATATCCACATGGAACACATACCTATTCCTGCCCCAGTACAAGATCATATCTATGATCCACCAGATGCTGGAGATCATGAACGATATATACAATTATCACATAATCTCTTGAATCATCTTGAAACACTCCTAGGAGAGCATTCAAGATGGGTAGAAGAACAATCTTTTAATCCCCAATACCATGCGAGTGTATCCATACAACTCACAGGTCCTGACAGAGGAACTATAAACATCCGCTGGCATTGTTAATATTGCAGATGCATTTTCATGATAGCCAGAACCCTCAATCATTGTATTACTATCTCAAACAGAGCTATAGGCCTCCTAGACCCCGTTTTACCAGTCCTGCCTAATAGTGAAATCCTAACAAATGTTTTGGATGCACCCTTTTCCCGATTGTCTGCCAGCAACCTGCAAAATCTCTTAATCCTTTTCATTTTCAATCAGATAAACACGGGAGGGTCAAGCACTCCTAATTCTCTTAGCACTCCTACTCCCACTGTTGCCAATGGCATTAATGGACTTGAAGGGGACTTTGGCATGCCAGCTCCTCCATTCTAATCAAGGGCAATTCTTTTCTGTTCCTTGTGGATGACTTGCACATGAACCGAATCGTGTTGAGTCAGGAACACAGCATCTCAACAATTCCCATGGTCAAAAGATGGACCATATAATGGACTCCCCCCCTTAATTTTTTTGTGATTTTATCTCCAAAACTCATGGAGATATGAATATTTCTTTTCAATTCTTTACGCTTTGCTACACTATTAGCCTAAGTTGCTAGTTAAGTTACCCTAGAT
>JBBPSN010000555.1:0-14152 GCA_038093615.1 Austroboletus olivaceoglutinosus | reverse complement strand
CTAGGGCTTGCGACTCTTACACTTTGACTAGATATTGCTTAGGCAAACCTAGTCTTTACTAGTTGTGAAAGGTGTCTGGTGGTGGGTCTTGGTCATGGCAAAATCATAGTCAGAGTCTAGCGAAAATGCAGTCAGTATGTAGAATTGATAGGCTACAGGTAAGGACAAAGTCTAGGAAAAATGTCAGTCAGGTGGGCTCAAAAAGTGTAGAAAAATATAGAAATTTAGGCCTGACACTGGCCAGATCATGTCTACGAGTTAGCACAATGCTAGATTTGACTAGCATTTGACTAGGGTCAGCTTGATGATGTAGATAAGCATAGATTTGACTAGCGTTGGTATTGCTGGTGGTTAGTCTGGTGGTGGGAATTTTCTTAGACAAGGCTAGCTTTGACTAGGATTTGATGAGCGAAACCCTATGCCTGACTAGGATAGGCATAGACAAGGCTACCATCAGTGAGTCTAGCAAATTGTAAGAATTTTCTTATGATTTGTTTGATCAAGGATCTGGCTTGATGAGTGTCTTCCATGGTTGGCTAACACTAATCTTAACTATCGAGACACCGAGACACCGAGGCAAAATGATCCCTGAGCTAATTCTAACTTATCCTAGGCTTTGACAAGACTAGATCTGACTAGCATTGGTAAGTATACACTTTGATTAGGTCTGATGCTGCAGGATGGCAGAAATCTTCTTTCTAGATCAGCCTGGATGGTAGATTTGATAGTTGGATGGTTGGATAAATAGATCGGATAGTCAGATAGTTGGATAGTTAGAGATCAGATAATTAGATGGTTGAATAAGGATAGAGATTGAATGGTCATTGAATGGCCAGCCCAATCACATGCAAAAATTGAGATGTGAGATTTTTAGTACACATGTGCACTATAAAATCTTACCAGACTTCCACTTATTAAATGTACTTCATAGCCTAGCATCTAGAAAACATCTAGGATTGGTCCTAGTAGATCTGGTTGTAGCGAAAACCTAGTCAGAGTCTAGCGAAATGTGGTTGGTATGTAGGATTGGTAGGCTACGGGTAAGGACAAAATCTTAGAAAAATGATGGTCAAATGCGCATTGAAAACTGACTCTGACTAGAGCTTGCGACCCTTATACTTTGACTAGATATTGCTTAGACAAGCCTAGTCTGTCTTTCCTAGTTGTGAGAATTTCACCCATGGTGATGTGTCTGGTGGTGGTGGGAATGGGTCAGATAGACATATACAAGCATACATAGATCTGACTAGCATTCGACTAGAGTCAGCTTGATTTTTGCACTGTAAACATAGGACAAGTATAGATTTGACTAGCATTCGACTAGTGATTGGCCTGGCTTTAGTTTTGCTAACTCTAACTTAACTAGCAAGACACCGAGACACCGAGGCAAGATGATCCTTGGCTAATTCTAACTTATCGTACACTTTGACTAGGCTAGATCTGACTAGGCTTGATTCTGGTCTGGGTGGCAAATGGCAATGAGAATATTGCCTTGATGCTGCAAGAATATTGCCCTGACACTGGGTGGATGGCCTGATTTGTTCTCACATGAACACCTGATCCTAGTTAGAGTCTAGCATGAGCGGGTCAGGACAAAGTCTAGGAAAAATAATGGTCAGATGCGCTCGAAATGACTCGAAAGTGTAGGATTGGTCGTAGCGAATGTACCATTAGCAGAGTCTAGCGAAATGGGTGCAGAATTAACTTGAGCGGGTCAGGACAAAGTCTAGGAAAAATATCGGTCAGATACGCTCAAAATGACTCCAAAGTGTAGGCTTGGTGGTGGAAAAATCCTAGTCAGAGAGTAGGATTGTCGAATTATAGCCAAGGTCGACCGAAAGTGTAGGATTGGTGGTAGTAGGTGCATGGATAGCGTAATGGCCTTGATATGTGTAGGAAATTAGTGGGTCTAGGATAATAGCGATGATCATAGTCAGAGTCTAGCGAAAATGTAGTCAGTGTGTAGGATTGGTAGGCTACAGGTAAGGACAAAGTCTTGGAAAAATGTCGGTCGGATACACTTGAAATGACTTGAAAGTGTAGGCTTAGTGGTGGAAAAATTATAGGCAAGGATTAGCAAAAGTGTAGGATTGGTTGTAGCAAGCATGTACGATTAGCTTGCGTCAGGCGAAATCCTAAAGTGTAGGATGAGCAACAATGATAGTCAAGATTTTGCTCAGAATTAGCGGTCCTAAAATTTATAAAATATCTAGGATTGGTCATAGTAGATCTGGGATAACTCTTGGTCATGGCGAAAAACATCTAGCGAAATGTAGGATGTGTAGGATTGGTAGGCTACGGGTAAGGACAAAGTCTAGGAAAAATGACAGTTGAATGCACTTGAAAAGTGTTGAAGACTGACTTTGACTAGGCTTGGCAAGCATACACTTTGGCTAGAGCTTGCGACCCTTATACTTTGACTAGATATTGCTTAGACAAGCCTAGTCTTTCCTAGTCATGAGAATTTCATCCTGGTGGTGTCTGGTGGCGGGCCTTGGTCATGGTGAAATCATAGTCAGAGTCTAGCAGAATGTAGTCAGTGTATAGAATTTGGTAGGCTAAGGGCAAGGACAAAGTCTAGGAAAAATGATGGTTGAATGTGCTTGAAATGTGTATGTAGGATTAGTAGGCTATGGATAAGAACAAAGTCTAGGAAGAATGATGGTTGCATGCATCTGAAAAGTATTGAAGACTGACTTTGACTAGGCTTGCGACCCTTATACTTTGACTAGATATTGCTTAGACAAGCCTAATCTTTCCTAGTTGTGAGAATTTCAGCCTGGCTAGGGCTTGCGACTCTTACACTTTGACTAGATATTGCTTAGGCAAACCTAGTCTTTACTAGTTGTGAAAGGTGTCTGGTGGTGGGTCTTGGTCATGGCAAAATCATAGTCAGAGTCTAGCGAAAATGCAGTCAGTATGTAGAATTGATAGGCTACAGGTAAGGACAAAGTCTAGGAAAATTGTCCATGCATAAATGAAGTGATTGGTATAAATTTTTGTTTTAGTAATGGATTTTTCAAAAACAAGTATATACATTAAAAATCACTCATTTTGATAGCCTGATGTCTACATATATCTATACCATATACATCTTTACCACCCATATCAACATGTCCATTCCTTTACTGTAATGACCATCCTCTGGTTCCTTCATCATCCATGTAGCATACTCATCCAAGCTATTCCATCTTACTTTCATGAATTCTTCTGCTTCTTTTCGTACCTCTTCATTTAACCATACTGTCCATGCCAATGGTATGACAATGTCCTCCCACTTACACCCTTGTGCGAATGGTGCATGTAGCTCATCTCCACAACTTGGCACATGGCATTTCCAACATATTCCTTGGTGTTTCTTTGTGTACCTGATCTTCTTCTTCCAATCCAACATGTTCCAAAATTGTCCCTTTAACTTTACCAACATTGGGCAATGTTGTACTTGATGCTTGTGTTTACTTGTTGCCTTCATCACATAGCAAACAGCACATCCAGAGTCTTTGATCTTCACTAATGCTGCTCGCATTTCATCAACAACTTGAAATTCTTGTTGTTCCCGTTCTATCCGTACTCGTTTTGCTGTATGTGCAGCCTTTACATATTCATTTGCTGGTGTTGGTGATATAGCGTCTGCCTGAATAGTATTCATAATTTCAAAGTTTCGCTTTGATAGAGATGTTGATCGTTGATGAGGTTGATTGTTCAAAACAACCCTATTTGGAATACTTGGCATTGATACCATTCGTGTATGCTTTGTTGGCAATTGCTCTCCAATTAGTTTCTTTTGCTCATCTGTATTAAATTGTAAGTTCATACAGAAAACATCAATTACATGATACACACAAGTTTTGCAAACACTGCACAGAATATTTTTTGCATCATCCAAACACTTGGTTCCTTGTCCATCGATGTAATCTGTTGATCCAAACCGTAGACACTGATGTTGACCAGTCTTGTAAACATAGTCGACAATATATTGTTGTCCTTTGTGATCATCTTCACCTTCCTTGATGTTGACATTTGGTTTGCTCATGCTTGGAAGAATATAACATCTAGCTTCTTGTCCATCTCGGCCTCCACGACCTTGTGCTTGGATTAACTCGCTCATCTCCAATGGTATCTTGAAGTGTATGGTAAACCTAACATGGGCATAGTCATTTCCAGTACTAAAGGCAGAGGTGCAGATCATGATTGGGGTTGATCCATTTCGCCAACTTGTATATGCAGCCAGTCGTTCTTCATCTTTGACTTTGGAATCACCAGTATAAAATGGCCAATTTGTCTGTGATATACGTATGCATTTTTAGTATATGTAAAAGAAAATAATATATGATATGAATTTACCATTGTTGCCAACTTTTGTCCATCTTCCAAATATGTCACAAAGACCAAACCACGATCCTTTTGTGTCCATTTTCTCTGCTCCTCATGGATGATTGTCCATACTTTTGCAAGTAAATCATCACCACTGGTTGGATTATCCAGTATATATTTCAACTCTGGTCGGTTGCTTGATTGCCTGATTGTTATTGTTTTGGAAAGTAATCCAAAAGCTTGTTTGATAGCATTTTCGCTTGATGATGGAATAGTTCCACTCAACAAGATCATTTGCAGTGCATATTGACGTAGTTCTGTGAGATGTCTCAAAGAGCTGCGGAAATTTCTAGACAATAAAACCAAGTGTGCTTCATCGAAAACAAGCCGTGTAATAGGCATCTTCTCATGAAATTCTGCTAATGCTGTATGCCATGTCTTGAATTTTGTCTTGTCCACGGAAACCAAGATAAGATTGACTTGACCATCCAAACGACCTCCATTGATTGTGGGATCAAATACTTGATATGGAATCCCAAAGTCACCGAGTTTTCTTTCCCAATCCATAATAAGAGACCGAAGAGGTAAAACGAGAATGAGGGCTTGGGTAGGAAACATGATGGCAGGAATTAGTGCTAGCATGGACTTGCCACCACCAGTTTTTAACAATGCCAAAACATCTGTTTCAAATTGAACAATGGCCTGAACAGCATCTTTTTGACTATCAGATATCCAAGTTGCTTTTGAATTTTTCAGGAGTTTTCGAAGTGCTTCCAAATTAGACATATGTTTCCGAAGTGCTAACTGATTTGGTGGCGGTGGAGATAGGCTAGCAATTGAACTTGTGTCTATAATATTTTTAAGACACGTGTGACATAAAAATGAAATGAAATTTACCATTATACAATGAAATATCATTGCTTGGAATATAGTCATTTGATGACAGATCTGCATCTTTTATTATTTTTCAAGTTTATAAATTATTATTATTATTATTATTATTAAAAAATGAAAAATATCTACCTGGATGAACCATTCCTTTTGCAACCAATATTGATGGCCTATCATCATAGATGTCATCCAAATCTTCCATGTTCGTAGGTACTTGCTTGTTCGATGGATGTGTAAGTGAAAAATGAGGATTGAGGGTATCATGTAAAGATGAAGAAGAATGAGCGGTGGTGGTTTCTTGTAAAGGAGATGAATGAGGAGTGATCTTTGATGGTACTTTCATCGACTCTTTGATGGCATGTGTGACTGCTGATTGTATAATAGGAGTGAGAGTTTCAGCCATTTTAGACACCAGACGTGATTCCAAATCTTGAAATAGTTTGGCATCAAGCTTTTGAAGAATACGATTTGCAATACGATCCTCGGAAACAACTTGAGCATCACCAGATATCTTTGATTCTGGATCTTGATGTAATGTTTTAGATCCCCCAAAACCAGTCATGCTAAGATTTTGAAATGTGGCAGCATTGATATTCATATATGGCAAAAGAATTCCACTTGGAATAATCTTTAGAATAGTTTGCCATCGCTTGCTGGCATCTAGAAAGAGAGGAAGAATGTCTTCACTTGCGCCAGCCAAAGCATTAGGACTGAGTCCATAGACACGATTTTCTGTTGCCCGTGAATGACCAGCCTGCAAAGCATCCACCGAGTCATGTTCATCCATATCCAGTAGATTCTCTGCAAAATGACCCAGTTTGCGCTTGAAAGCAATGCTGACATGTCGCCAAGAGTTGACAGTAAGCTTTATGGATGTGTGTTGGAGACTAAGCCTAGACAAGCTTGCACTAAGCTGATCTGTGGTAAAAAGGCTTGTCTCATTGACAAAGAGTTGGGTATTGTATAACTTTAGGATATTTGGCTGCTCCGGATAGCATATATATGCGACCAATTCTGCAAAGGGACGGGCAATGGCAAAGGATTGGATTATCAGATCGGAAGTGAGAGCATCTAGTGCATGAGGAATAAGTTTGTCTCGACCAGTTAGAGATCCTGACTTGTGATAGCGTCGTAGAAGAGTAAGATGAGATCCCAGCATGACCAGATTACGTTGGTGGTATTTGGTATTGCAAAACAAGAGACCAGTAAGCTCTGTGCCACGTCCAGGAGCTCCACCAAGGGTTTCACAGCGTAGCAATAGCTGGCTTTGGAATTCTGCATAGTCACGTAACCATGTTTTTAGAGCTCCAATATTCCAAATGACCTTGTCTCCTTGAATTCGTCCAAAAGTAGATGTCAAAGTGGAATCTGAAAGAAAACTCTTGGCTAGTTGATCTTGATTTTGAAAGCAAGGGTTCCGTTTGTCAGTGAAAAATGAATAACCAGGTGAGTGATTGGTTAGATCATCAAAGGGAGTGGAGTATGTGACATATAACCCTTGAAGACCTCGCAAAACCTTTTTTTCCCAAATATCCACGATGATATCATTGTGGGACTGAAACATCTTTTGTAGCTCCTCCATCCGAACATGTTCTCCTTTATAGAGTAGCTCCTGCCAGTTTTTGGTGTCTATCCACCAAATACAAGGCAAATTCATGGTTTGGAAGGAGATGGATGATGCACGATGTTGCAAGGACCGAATACGAGCAAAGGAAGAATTATTGTTTTCGGTGTACCATGGATGCAAATGATCACAAGCCAGATTTTCATCTGAATCAAAGTTTCTGGATGCAATTTGCTTGATTTCCTTTAGACATGTCAAGCGGATGCAATATTCCAATTTAGCCAAGTAACCTATAATTTTAGGTCACCATTAGAGAGACCCTTTTAAAAATATTGAATGAAATTAACCTGTGACATCTTTTGGATGTTTGTGTTGTCCATCTTTATCCAGAGTGAGAATTGATAGAAACCTTTCAGTAGGGCAAGGAATTTGATTTTCTAGGGTCTTATGCCATTGTGAGAACCAAATGAGAGATAAAACTTTGTGAATGCAGTTTTGGATGTCCACTTGTGATTGTAGAGCAATTTCCAAGGAATGGATGGATAGAATAATATCCTCAGAGAGTGGAATGGAATAGTCATTTGAATATTGGATTCGAATGAGAAAAGCCATGAGAGATATTATAGGAACTGTATATCTTTTCATTGTATTGGTTCCCTGATGGCAATGAAAAGGTGTGTGATTTATGCCACTTGTGGATTGATTTTCAGCATTGTTTTAAGACACATGTGACTTAAAATACACTTACTCTTTTTGAGGATCAGGGGAGTTTATCTTTTTCAAAATAATCTCATCTGTATTTGCCAATAAGGCCAGAGCATCATCGAAATATTTGTGAATAGCCTTGCTAATGCCAGGCATACGATCTTCATTGTCATTTCTTGCAGGATGTTCGACCAAGGCATGCAATTTGCTGGTATCATAACTGGCAAGATGTTCATGCCATCGAGTGGTCAATAGCCAAGGATTGACACAGCGTTCATCCAAGAATGCCAAGTCTTCTGGTTGGCTGATAGAGATGTCTTGTCGGATATTTTGAACAATCGTTTCGACAGACAAGTCACTATGGACCAAAGAAGGCAAAGTGATAGAGTTGTCTATGATACGCCAAAATTTGCGGGTAGAACCACCATTATTGAGTTGTTGCATTTTGCAGGACATCCACTTGTTTGGATAAACTTCGTTTGGATGAACCTCTCGATGGTGTATCCGAAGATATTTGACCGACTGGGCAACCTGCAAGCAATGTGGGCAAGCAAAGCCTGTGAAAATCTTTAGTCCTTTGAATGATTCTATGCCTTTTGTAACAGGAGGAATAGGAAGATCCTCTGGAATTCCATTTGCTTCGACTACTTGCATGAAACGATCGTGATCAAAAGGTTCTTTGTTATGGTTATCACGCATGTGTGTCTTGATAGCTGTTGGAGCAAGGGCAACCATGCAAAGATTGCAACACAAAGCCATGAGATCAGGATCTATGTTCAGATTCAGTGACTCCAAAAATGGATGATGCATCAGCATGTCATTCTGGTTATAAATCTCCAACCAAAAATCCTAAGCAACAAAATTCAAGTAGTGTGTGGTTGTAATGTTACTTACAGCTTTGTCGGTTGAGAGCTGATTTCCCTAATTTTGGATGAGCTATATAGTACACATGCGTCATAAAAAACATGGCTTACATTAGAGGAATGTGCTATCTGAGATGATGCTTCACTCTATCATAATTTTCATTGTGTATTTAGTTAATACACACATCCTTGAAATAACATACCATATTGCCAGACTGGATGATGGTGAGTAAGTAAATAAACAACCAGATAAAGTGACAAGGATACATACGTTTGTTTTATGCTACATATGTTCGATAATTTGTAAACTTTTTAAGACGCACGTGTATAAAAAAAAAAAAAGCTTACATCAGCAGGTTGCTGTGCAATATTCTGGTGTGAATTAGGAGATTTTTAAGACACGTGTATACAAAAAACTTACGGTAGTCACTGGATTGGAAATCTTCTCTGATTGAATTATCAGTGACAAAGCATTCAGCAGCTCCTTGGTAGCTTGTTTGGACATTGCGTGTACTAAAAAAGAACTTTCCAAATGAGGAAGGAACAAAATAGGAAGCAAGGAGTGTTGATCGACAAAACAAACAATCGCACGTGTAATTATATTAAATTTAAACTCAGTTTCAAATTTAAAATTGCTTGTTGATTGGTTCATTTTGGAGTACTGATTATATAAGCAAACAAAAGATGAACAATAGTCTTTTTTAATCATCTGAACAAATATTTACCAACACTTGTAAGTACTTACATGGCCAAGTATATAAAATGTTGGTTGTTGTTACAAACAAATTTTGTGACTCAACCTTCAACTCTCACCTGCCGCTTTTAGCCACTCAAACAACACATACAAACAAATGCCTACAAACAAAGCCAAAACAGTTTGTTTTTATTTATTTGCTTATATAATATTTCTAATTTGTAAACTTTGTTTGTTTTTTTAGCCAACCAAAACCAAAGTGAGTTTCTGTACACTTTTGTACACTTTTGTTTCTTTTTTTTGTACACATGTGTACTAAAAAATTCAATATTAAATCATTTTGAGCATCGTAATCACTAGGCTATAATCTAGTGGTTAATCTTCTGTTTTTTTTTAGTACACACGTGTACTACTAACCTGATTTATATACTCTATATTTTGTTTGATTTGTTTCTATATCATCTTATAACTAACTATCTTGTTTTCATTAGGGAAAGCAAGCCATTACCAACGAGAAGTTCTCAACCTTGTTGGATTGTTTGGATGAAGTCCATTTGGGATGGGGACTAATCAATGTTGCGACCGACAACAACCTCGGCAGTGGGCCTATGCTGAGGCGTCAAAAACTAAACCCTCGTCCTTTGAATGTTCAACTTTTGCGCTCGATGAAACGAAATGTCGAGGCTTCTGGATTGGCCAATCGAGTAGCCGACCATGCGATCCTTGTAGGCGTCAAAAAGGAGTACATTGCAGATGGTCTTGTCCAAGATCGTCTCAATGTCGAGTATTTCAATCATGTTCAATGGAGTGCTAAAGCCCAGTCTCCTGACGCAGTCATTGAGCTCATCGATGGAAACCACCGTGTTAATTTGATCCGTGAGGAGACAGACAAGTCTGTCTATGATCTTGGCCGGGCAAAAGGTGCCTTGTCTCAAGCAGCAACGGAAAAGGAACAGAGTGATTTAAACAAGAAGATTCATGGATTGGAAAAGAAGCTCGAGGGTGCTGTGTGGCTCGCACAGTTTTTTGACATTGGTGAGTTCTTGTTTGGTTTTATTTTTATTTTTTTAATACACACGTGTACTAAAAAGCTTTCTTAAAAGACCTGATCAAGAACAAGGATATCGCTGGATTGATATTCTTTAATCTATCGTCCAATCGCCTACGTCCTCACAAGCAGGACACTGATACTGACTTGTTCAAAAATCTGTTGCACTGTTTGCGAGGCAACATGGCTGCTGGGGAGATGTTGGACGTAAAGATCTATCGTCAGCTAGTTTTAGACTGGCAGAACAGTCGGTCCAACCGCACATCCCGCCCAAATGTCATTCTTCAAAATGAAGAATTGACTCTGTGGTTTGCTAGCACTTTTGCCTTGGAGACTTTCGAACGACATGATTTGTTGAACGTGTCTCTTCCAGCAGAAAACCTTCACCCATATTTCACAGGCGCAAGTCCAGTCCACTTTTTAGTTCACACGTGTACTAAAAACAATCTAGTTTTTCCTTTCACTTTTTGGTCCCATGTGGACCATACTCGAATTTCTGACAACTCCTTATATCATGGAATCTGTGGATACAGCCACCCGTCGCATCTTGGGAAACCAACAAGAGATACGCCCAGACAATGCCAAATGTGACAAGTTGGTTGCTATAGTTGAGCAGGAATACAGAAAAGGCTTTGTTGCAGCTGGGTCTCCTACTCCCATTATCACCGTCTTGGAGACTGGATCTGTGTCGCTTTTGAAAAAGTGGGAAGATGCTTTTTCAACTCATCTCTCAGCTTATATGCATCTGTTCGGATCATTCGAGCCTGAAGAAAAGCATTTGTTCAAGGACAAATTTGACAGCTACTTTATCCAGATTTTGAATGAAACTAAAGCTGTTGTTGGATCGCTCATGGATGAAGAACACGAGGACATAACCTATCCAATCTTGCAAAACCTGCCTATCAAATTGGAATGGGTATTTCTCGGTTTCTTCCCTACCAACATCCCTCACGTTCAAATGTCAACTCCATTCCCACTTTTTACACCCCTCGCAATGCAAGTGATCATGTCTTTGTGGAATACAAAAGGTCTTGCTCTTCCTGGATTACAAGACAAGGATTCCATCAATTTCGGGCCAGCAGTAGCCGAGGTAAGTTGAAAAAAAAAACAAAAAAAAACAAAAAAAAACAAAATTAGTATACGCGTGTACTAATAAAATGATTAAAAGGTCATTTCATGGATTTTCCCAATGTGCATGTATGGTTGCGAGACACAACGCGGTAAAAACCGTGCTTGGGCATGCATCTGGTCCAGTATCCATGTCTTTTTGGAAAATCGAGCAAAGGTTGCAAGCAAGGATGTGCGACAGGAATTCATCAATGAGGTATGCATAATAATAATATTCATTCAATAGTACTTATTTGTCTAATCATGTTTCCAAGCTTATCGCTCTTTTGAGCGGACATCGCCGAACTCTGTTCCCCATCTTACAGGCCATGATTGACAAGCAGTTTTCCAGGATTTGGTTGAGAGACACCAAAGCAGACCTGAAGGAGTTGCTGGAAGGCCTGGGTGATGTCAAATGGGATGCCACATTGCGCGTCTTTTTGAACGACTATGAAAAGGAGATCAAACCAGATGTCTATTCCATCATTCGACCTAAAGCAAGCGACGCTATTTATAACAAGGCTTTGTTTGGGTGTCCAAGCGATGAAACAAAGAATAAATTCAAAGCTTTCTACCAGGTTGTTCGTGCTACTCCATATTCTTGGGAAACCTATCCTACACAAGCCAATAGGAACACATTCATCTTAGAGGCACTCTTGGCAGCAGAACGCATGGATCTTAGAGAGATCATGCTTGGTTTGCCTCCCATCTGGTCTTTACGTGATAAGGTCATGAAATGCCTAGACAAGTTCTACAAGAATAATTCCATCACAAACAAGTGGTCCAGTTGGGATGGCATCGATGAAGCTCCCCAGCTTACCGACTTGTCCCTTCTTGACTATATTCCCGACTCTTACCAAGGTGAAACAATGGGATCTGCAGTCGAGCGAATGAGCATGGCAAACCTTTACAAGATGAAGACGTTGAAAGGAGTTGCACAGATTCTGAGTGTCATAATGCAACCCGTCATTGGTGGCATCAAAACCAAAGAGGGCATCAAGATCGACAACGGGTTGCAACGTGCAACCAAGAATTTTCTCACTGTAAGTTTCTAATTTTAATGGTTTTTTTTATGACACGTGTGTACTAAAAAAATAAATAAAAATAAATAGGAAATCGCTATTGTCATCGAGAAACAAAACCGTCGGTTGCGCAACCCGACCTTGAATCTCACAAACGACCTGTTGTCTAACGACATGGATAAGGCTGTCGCATCTCTCGGTTATGGAGTCGACTTCAATACCATCCCGTTTACAACCCAGGAAGAAGGCATTGAATATTGGCGTGGGCGCACCAGACAGGAATTGGATTCAACCGGCGCAAATACATTCATCTCCACCTCCACCATCAACTACACTGCTCGTGAAAATGATCACAAGTTGAAGGAGGCAACACGGCAGTTGAAGAAACTTAGTGCATGGGATGCACAAGCAAGCAAGCGTCGAGATGCAAAGCGTAAGATCAAGCCTACCATAACAACATCAAACTTGTCACCACCGAATCGCAGTGCAGGCATGTATATTTATATATATATATATAGTGCACGCGTATACTAAATTGAATGTCATTCCCAGCCACTTCTGCCTCTGCTGCATCCACTGCTGTAACACCCGGTAAGTATTAAATTTACTTGTTTATTAGGGTTACTAACATATTGGTATCTCCAGATAAACGATCTATGCCTGATTCAGGCTTTGAAGAGCGCAATGAACAATCCTCTACAAAGCAGTCCCGTCAGATTAGCTCTTATAGTGCAGCCAAGGAGAAGATGGATGACATCCTCACCAAACTGGCATCCTTGAAGAGTCTCGATGAACAAACAACCCAAAACTACTCTATCGAGGAGTGGAACAAAGTCGTGGATAGGTTGAAGATCACAGAGACCCTTCCTGAAGCTAATTGGCCTTATCTCACTCGCGCTCTTTTTCCTATTCGAGATGCAGTCATGACAGGTGGTAGCAGCAACATCACCATCTTCAACTTGTGGTTGGAAAGCCACACCACCTATCCCTCCGAGCTGGATCTTTTCCATTGGATTCAGAAGACCTGGTCCACTAGCCCTGCCACTCGAGAGATCGTCGGTGATATGTTGCAAACATGGGTTAACAAGCAGGTGGAGAAACTGGACACATTGCCGGATGAGGAGAATGATGATGAAGATTGCAATCATGATGTTTCAGACAAGGACATGGAACCTGGCAGCAGCACTGGGTCTAGTGGCTCTGATGACATGGATACGACAACGTAATCAATCTTCTCATGTGTTTGTATTTGTACGTTTGATGGCATGTGTACTGGTCAATGTAGTGTACGAATATCATGCAGATCGTGTGTTTATTTGATTACATGCAAGTTTTTTTTCAAATGCCAGACATGTATTGTGATAGTTTGATTATGTCACGTGTGCACTAAATTGTATGTGCATTCATAAGCTATTCTAATTCTAGATAGCTGCACATAAAGTAACAGATTACAAATCAAGAATATGATATGTATACACAGGATGGATGAGTAAACTTGCATGGCTGAGATGGAAGTAGGAACCAATGGAAATAATCTATACTCTATTGATCTCATGTAACTAGGAGAGTTTGATTATTAAGACACGTGTGCACTAAGAAAAATCCCTAGGGTTAGTTAAAATGGGCATACAGGATGGCTAAAAGGAAAAAAGAACTGAAAAGGGACAGGAATGAAGGGTAGTCCAAGAAAAAGAGTGAGGAAATTGGTTCATATGCACATGTATGACAGGTTAGGTGTGTTTTGGCCAGATATGAAACGTTTGGCAGGATGGTTCATCCTGCCCGGTTAAGATTATTAGATCAGCTCTCATATGGATAGCTTGTCTTCGACAGAGATTTACTGCATACTCTTTAGGCGCTGCCCTCTCGCTTGGGAGGGAATGGCGAGGGTGCTTACACCCTACTCTGGCCGTGCGATGCGTTTTTTTATTTTTTATTTTTTAT
>JBBPSN010000553.1:0-14698 GCA_038093615.1 Austroboletus olivaceoglutinosus | reverse complement strand
TGGCGTCGTTCGCCTCTTTGGCTTCTCATCAGGGTCGTCGTCCAGCTGTCTCTTGATCGCTCTCCACTTGGACGCGCTTCCTACAAATCAGCCATGTTGTTCTTCATATGTACCATTGCGAGGGATACAAGTATTGCCACTCTTTCCACAGATCTGCTCCATTTGATCGGATGTAAAATCCTCCGTCGTTTGGGAAAGCTTCGTTCATGTATCCCCATCCCCGACTGGCTCTTCCAAATAGTACTGAAGACGTGTGCTTGCCTTCGAGAGATTCTTGATTCCAGGTGGACACAGTTGAACACCCGCGCATCCCCATTCCGGAATCCTTCCCAGGAAGAACTCGTAAGGGATGCCCGACTCTCTCTGGAGCACAGCGGTGAATACATTCGCAAAGCTCTGGCTAATTGTGACCACCGTTCCATTGCCACCCCCTTCCATCCTAACCATCGTTGCCGCGGCACCATTGATGAATTCCTGTCCTGTAACGGGTCCTTTTTTGACGAGGCATACGGTGCTGATCCTGATGTCACTCTCTATGATGTGGAGAAATCGGTCGAGCAGGGGATCGATGATTGGTGCGCGTCTGTCGCAAATGTGGAAGAGGCATGCACACAGCTCGAGATATTGATGGATAAATATATGCAAATGGCTGAGCGGCG
This sequence comes from Austroboletus olivaceoglutinosus, assembly GCA_038093615.1. NCBI lineage: Eukaryota > Fungi > Basidiomycota > Agaricomycetes > Boletales > Boletaceae > Austroboletus > Austroboletus olivaceoglutinosus. The sequence goes on along the minus strand of JBBPSN010000553.1, from coordinate 14,039 downwards.
CTACAAAAACCCAGAAGACAAATCAATTATGTTTTTAACAGGCATCGAGCTTTTCATTGCGATGGACAGACTTGTTGTCGAGGAGGCTCCCATGCTTACCCGCTACTCTCCCGAGATTCCGGTCCCTTTGCTGGAAAGACTACTTCTCCGTAAGGCAGCACACTTCCATCGTCTTTCCTGTGCCTACCAATATCTTTCTCTGCGCCATTCTCAAGCACGAACGGGGTGTTCTGTACTCTCAAATGAGTTTACTGAAGACAGTTTTGCTGTCCGTTACTATGATCAGTCACCACGCCATCAGCAACTCAGAGTTCACCTTGGCAAATACGATGAGTTTCTATGGGAATCGCCATTGCCCCCCCAGCTGCTGTATGCCAAAGTTATTGCCTTTGAACTGCAATGTCCGCCGTGCATTCGTATCTGGCGATCTGCAGCCGCGAGAATGTTGCATTATCATTACCACTTCGAACATGAGGACTCTGGTACTGAAATGGAAGGGAATCTGCTTCGGTATGCATCCGGTTTGCAGCGTTACTTTGTCAATCGCGATGGGCCGCCACTCGCCATCGAGATCCATTTTGCCTATTTTCACCCAGTCGACTTCGGGTTCTCATTCAACCCAACATTACGTTATATAATCCGACACCCGTGTCGTGACGGTGCCAACCACAGTCGTCTCTTAATATGGCAGCTTCGCCACTACGAACCTTGGGACTCTTGGTTCAACCTTTCATATTCGCTAGAAAATGGTGCCTTAGGGATTTATTTGTATTCTGACTTTCAAACTCCCAATGACGTCTTGGCTGCTCAAGTGGAATGTCCTGCAGACCTCTCATTGGACGAATTTGTTGGGTTTGGACAGTTGCGGCATAGCGGCTCACTTCAGTGGCCCAACATCCTGCGGGTACTGTGCAGTAAAACCCTCAAACTTCGTCGTTCCGATGTTCACCTCCTCATCGCTTCCACTGTCTTTCAAGTAGGACCACTCGATTTGAATACAGGGACATGGGTCTGGCACCAGGACCTTCACGAGCCATCCTTTTCCCATGCCCTTCTAGATGAGCTTGAAAATGTTCTCGCGGAGGTTGGAGCGGATTGTGTCGACCATGTGATGATGAGTACCATTTCTTTGCTGCTTACTCGCGTGCTTGCATCTAGCCCTGGCGAAGATGTCTCAGAGCGAGCCATCACATTACTTCGGAGGGTACGCAAGAAGACGTTCAACTGGGTGCAGGAATTGTCATATAATCTGGCAAAAGCACCCATGAACACAAGACGTAGTGAACTCTTGTTATACATGGCTGCTACCTGTCGAGGCACGTTCGACGCGGACTCGGGTGCGCTCGGCAAATTTTTCCACTCTGCAGAGGACGTCGATGCCGCTGTGTCTGGCTTCCTCATTATATCTATATTGCGCCCGAAATGTATGTCTAATCTCTGAGGATCACATGCAGTCGACTCAGTTAACGGCGAGTCTTCAGCATCAACATCAGTCTCCTTCGAGTTAGCCTGTCATTATTTAGGAACGCTGATATTACGCGACCAACGTCTCACTTTCGCCCTCGATGGAATCTTGGGAAATGTCGCCCTCGCCGATCCATCTGATTATGGCACTGACCTTGCCGTTTGCAAGATCTTCCCCAGCCATGAACCAGGTCCGAATCGATGGCAGCAGTTGCAACATCCAAACACCCGTTGGCTAACATGCCAAACTAAAGCAGCCATGCAGCAGGCGTCACAAACCTTACATCTCAACCTGCTTGATGGGACGCTTCGAGTGAATGGTGAACAGTTAGGTGGACTGCCATCGGTAATCAGGGAAAATAAGGAATACGAATGGATCTTTTGCGATGTGCGTACACTCTACGGAAAGCTTTGATTTATCAGCAAGCCTTTCTGAATGACATTTTCAGCAAGGCTTTTTCGTTGTACCATCCAATCTACCAACAATGGACTTTACCACCCTGACTGCAATGTTAAACTACAAGGTGTGTGATCAACCCTATGTAACATTGTTATTCAATCTAGAATACGCGCAGGTACACTTTTCTTTCCGAGACAATGATGTGACGGTTCGAGTTCAGTGTCACTATTCGAAAGACGTTCTCGAGCTGGTACCGTCGAGAAAACTGGATAAAGACCTCCCACCGGCGCTCGTTCGTGGACATGTTCACTGGCTGAATTTGTCCTCGAAGATCATCGAGATACGCCCTCTGGAACGGGTCTGGGATGAATCTCCAGAGAACTGGAAAATTAATTGTGCATTAGGGCAATATCATGCATACAAAGGAAACGAGATACTTATGGACATTCGAAGCCCAACCTGGACAATGATCTCGGAGCGTTTCAGTCGCTTCAACGAGTTCTGCTACGAGAAAAAAACATTGAATAGGGAGTCGGATAATCTTATAATCACTACATCCCCGGTCGAATCTCAGCAATCTACACCAGCATTACGATTGTCTGTTGCATTACCCCGCTATGGGCTGTTGTTCTTTATGAGCAACGGAGAACTCGAGTCCCGTGATTTCAAAGACATGGTTTACGATGAAAACCAATGTGTTGGGACACTTTTTGGGCTAGAGAACATCCTCGTTTTACGACAGAAAGTCAGTCTTCCCGAAGAACTTATTTCCAGACGCGTCCTTATACCGACCGGCCGCCTCACATCGTCGGGCGATCGTCAGTTTCAAGTTGTCTATGGTACTGCCTCGGATAGGATATTGAACCATACCTACAACGTGGATACCGAATTGGGTTGCTTGATAGGGTGTGGTGGTCTGGCGAGCACGCAATATCTCGCTGAGTTGCACTCCCGGACTAGCTGCGATAGGCCAGATCCACTCACAGGGAGAACGGGCGCTCAGGCAGCATTTTGTCTCCTACAGGCTGGTGGGTGTTGGTCAATTGGCATGAGATCCAAAACTCGTGCCACCCTTTCATATCACAATCCTCAAATCAACGTCTTCCAAGAGGAGATGAAAATGAGATGTCAGCTCCTCTTTCATACATCCATTGTCAAAGAATCGAGCAGACGCGCTGTGCACCGAGCTGCGCACCTATCTCCATGGCACACCACTGGTCTAATTGCTCCACAACTTAAACTGGCACATCACTACGATGAGAACAATCCCTCTACCTCACACGTTCCAACAGAGCATGGACTGTGCGCTCTGCAATACACACCCTGTGAGAAAAAACAGTGGCATATCACACTCGAACAGCTTCTCTCTGAGCGATTGGCACCGGAACTCCCGCCCCGTCGAACCTTGAGTCACGTCAATCACGACATTTTTCCAGAAAACACTTCGGAGCTGAATCAACTCCTCCCCCCCTTCCCAACGTATGAATTCAGTTCCTCATTTCATCAGGAATACATATCTCTTCTCGAAAAAAGCGCACAACGTGTTTTTGAGGACTCTCGATTAAAAGTGACCCACAGGTTGATAGGAATGGATCACCTTGACACCTTCAAGAAACACTACACTCAGTGCAGAGTCGATTATATGAGCGCTCTCGACGCACTGAAGCAAATTTTAGGACCAACAACTACCGACGTGTATGGACGAATGCTCCATCAATTTGGCCTATGGCCACCGATAGCGGGAGATACCCTCTTGCGATATCTTGCATCGACATCACCATTCAAACTTTCTAATCAGTGGAAAAAATGCTTGATATCACTGGCTATGCTCCTCTTGGACCTTCAGCGTGCTCGGAGATTGCTACGATTTGCCCTGGATGGTCTCGATGAGGAATTATCAAAGGAGCTAGAGAATGTAGGATGCGACGGATGGGATGCAGAGGAATTCCCCGATTGGCTGTTGATCCAGGTGCGTTCCTTGCATTCTGGAAGCTGTTAGTACTTACATTTGATACAGATTGAAGGAAACTTTCTCATTCGCCGTACCCAAGCAGAAACAGCAAAGGAGATGATTTCCCCACAATCTGGAAAGAACACTGTCATGCAAGTCAACATGGGTGAAGGGAAATCATCTGTGATAATTCCCATTGTTGCTGCCGCTCTCGCCGATGGCAAGCAGCTGGCCCGTGTCATTGTTCCTAAAGCACTCACGATGCAGATGTTCGATTTATTGATTGCTCGCCTTGGTGGACTCACCAATAGACCCATATATCACTTGCCCTTCAGCCGTTCCTCCGGGTACACGGTCATCCATCTGCACAAGCTTATGTCTCAATGCATGGCCGAGGGCGGAGTTCTACTTGTGCAGCCTGAGCACGTCACATCCTTCAAGTTGAAAGCTGTAGAGGAGCAGATACGCAACCTCAAACTAACGACAGACTCGTTATTGAAGCTTCGGCCATCGGTATACAAGTATATCAGTGCAGCACTGATGCAAAATCAGGTGAGCGTGTATGGTCTTGACAAATCACTGAGAGCTTACTATTGAACCATAGTTGTCAGAACACAGTTTTCTTGGCAATATGTTTCGGTCACTGAGCGACTACTACGACCAGAGCGGTGGGAATGCACAAGAATACTCTGATACTGCGTCCAAGTGGTGCAGCCTTCAGAGGTGGATACATTCTAATATTCGAGATATCCTCGACGAGAGTGATGAAATCCTTCATCCCCGGTTTCAGCTGATATACACAATCGGCCTGCAGAAACACATGGATGGATACCCGGACCGGTGGACAATTACTCAGCAAATCCTGCGGCTCGTAAAGGAGTGCGCTCATACGCTTTCAAGAAATCATCCTGACTGCATAGAGTACGAAACTGGGCCACCTGGATCTTTTCCTTACGTGCGCATCGTGTCTCGATCCTCCGACGTTGGCCAACGTCTTATACCGCTGATCGTCGAAGGTGTTATGTCTGGACGGCTTCCTAGTATCAATTTTCGCGACATCTCCGACCCAGAATTGCGGCGTGCGATTCGCAGTTTCATATCGGACCGGGATGCACTCGATATCCCCGATACAGTAATGAAGGTAGAAGAGTATGCGAAACGTTGCGACCAAAGTTGTACATGGAGTGGACTGCTCCTCCTCCGTGGACTGCTGACCTCCAATATCCTCTTGTTTGCTCTTACGGAGAAGAGATGGAATGTCGATTATGGTCTTCTCTCATCAGACTCCCACACGATGCTTGCCGTCCCATATCGTGCGAAAGACATGCCCACCCGAAACACACAGTTTGGTCATCCAGATATCGCCATCATTCTCACATGCCTTTCTTACTACTATTTTGGCCTCACCAAGCGGGAGCTGAGAACTTCTTTTGAAATTCTGCTGGACGAAGATGACCCAACCACAGAATACGCACTCTGGGTCAAAGATTATGACGATGGGTCAATCCCGGACTCGCTTCGGACGCTTGGCGAGATCAACCTAAAGACATCAGAGCAGTGGGACAATGTCATATTTCCACTGTTCACTCGGAATCAAACAACCATAGACTTTTATCTCTCAAGGGTGGTGTTCCCAAAGGAGGCGAAAGAATATTCCTGGAAACTCTGCGCATCTAGCTGGGACTTGGCAGAGAAGCGGGAGAAACTTATCACCGGTGTGTGAGACCGTAGTTCATTCTGTTATTTTTCATTGAACCGCCCATCAGGATTTTCTGGAACAAGTGATGGGCAATGGTTGCTACCAATGTCTATAGCCCAGCACGACCTCGAGCATCAGCAGGGAACCAATGCGAGAGTTCTCGCATATCTCCTTTGCAGCGAGAACAACTTCTATGATGTGGCGGTTAACGAGAGTGGCTCCCGACTGGGCACGGTTCAGCTCCTCAAAACAGTAGCCGCACAGAAACCTGATATTCGTGTTTTGGTTGACGTTGGTGCTCAAATCCTCGACCTTTCCAACGAAGAGGTAGCTGAAATTTGGCTCTACATCGTCCGCAATGCTTCTGGAGCCGTCTACTTCGATGACGATGATGAACTCATGGTACTTCTCCGAAACGGGAGAAGTGTGCCATTGGTATCTTCTCCACTGTCTCAGCAGTTCGACCGTTGTGTTGTGTATCTGGATCATGCTCATACCAGAGGCACCGACATCAAGTTCCCTATCGGCTCTCGAGCAGCCGTCACGCTAGGTCCAAAGCTCACGAAAGACAGTCTGGTGCAAGGTTGGTCACTTTAAACAATTTAATTTGTAAACCTCGTGGCTGATTAATTTCAGGCTGTATGCGGATGCGTAAGCTCGGTCGTGGTCACTCTGTCATGTTTTTTGCGCCGCCGGAAGTTGACGCAAGTATCCGTGCTGTGATCGGAAAGAACAATCCGAACGCCAGAGTCACTACCGCGAACATCTTATGCTGGGCAATTCACGAGACCTGGACTGACATTCAACGTTGGGCCCCTCATTGGGCACAGCAAGGCATGGATCACAAAGCGAGATACGAGGCTTTGTCCCGTTTCTGTAATGATGAACTCACATCCAAGCAGTTGTCTGACACATGGCTTCAGCGGGAACAAAAATCACTGGAAGATCTCTACTCACCTAGTGACAACCGGAATGGCTCATCTGCTGTGCTAGCACTGCACCCAGGAATCCACCAACGATGCAAAGACTTCGGAATCCTCTCGCTTCCTACTACACAGATGGACGAAGAACAAGAGCGGGAGGTAGACCGACAGAAGGAACGCGAACGAGAGACGGAGCTCCCCCCCAAGGCGGAGCCAGCGGAACATTCTCTCCACAATGATGTCGTGACTTTCGTCAAAACCGGCATTATCCCTCCACTTGGCTCTAGCAGCGCATTTAGTCCCGTCTTCACGACACTTGACAAGAGTTCTGCATCTTCTGTGGAAGCGGATGTCTGGAGCCCGTTCATCTTGGCGACGGCAGACTTCTGCAATACGATCATACCCGAGTCGACTGAAGGAACCATAGACCAATATTTGCGCCCTGTCCAATGGGTACTATCCAGCAGAAGGGATCGTGGACAAGTGCTCATTTTGATTAGCCCATTCGAAGCGGACCGGTTGTTACCAGACATTAGGGAGAGCGAATACGTCTATCTTCATTTATACGCGCCGCGCACGTCCAAACGCATGAAACCGTCGGATGATCTTGCGCTATATTCTATCCCTTCCCTCCCGTTCGACTGGACCCCACCTTGGGCGCTAATCGACCAGCTGAACGTGTTCGCTGGGCAGCTTTACCTCAGAGACTATAATTCATACCTCCGGCTATGCCATTTCCTCGGAGAACCTACGAAGGAACTGCGAGAAGATCAAGTGCTGGCAGTGCGACGTAATCTGCTCAAAGTCCCTGGTAGTTTCGAAGAGACCGAGATCACATTCTCGGGTTCACCACTGCCTTCCGTGATGGCGCTACTTGCAATTCGGATGAGAGGGAGACCGTTTGCGCACACGCACATGGGCAAGATTCTTTATGGGCAGCCACTAACGACGAAAGACTTTGATGGGCCACCGCCGTTCGCGTCTGACCACGCCAAATATATGCGTCACGAGGAGGGACCATGCGGTCTCGTATCCGATATTGTACTCCCGTCACCCTTGGACACGAATCGTGATCCACAAGATGATCCTAGGCCATCAACTCTGCTTCCATCTAAACGAGGATGGGAGGCGGCTGATGTTTCCGACGTGGCACATTCAGAGCCACTTCATAAGCGTCAATGTTCAGACCGTTAGTTGATGCCAGCCTGTTAGTGGCGAGTTCTTTGAGATTCTTGTTAACCGTGGACTCATCCTCTGATCCTTTCTTGCAGCCATTCTTATGCCGATCACTTGGCCAAAAAATTGGATCAAGCGGTTGTCCGCTTGTCTGTCTTTTCACCGTTTGTTGGTGTATGTTATTTATCTGAGTTTTGCATGTGTCATGTCGAGGCTTCTTTTGTACTCTGACATCCATTAGCACTCCATGCCTGTAGGTTGTAATGGATAGATTTATTTTTGAAAAACATCAGAAGTTGTACTCTCTGACAAGGAGTACCAAGATGATTCGGCGGACTCCACCTCAGTCACCACTTTTCGGAGGCAATAGCGGTCTCTTAGACCCATTTTCTTTGTAGGCGGTAATACCTCTGAGAGACCTGTCCTCCCGGGAGGCACCGCTTGGCGAATCACCTCAAGAAGCCACGCAATTCACGTCTGGACCTCCACAGCGCCTCTTCCGCACCCCTTGCAGACCTCTGCGCAGACCAGGACCTCATCAGCGCCTGCTTCTCACTCCTCCTGGATCTCGGATCCTCGTTTTTCACTCAGCTCCTCATTTTCCACCTCATGGACCTCGTCCATTTTTACGTCTTCAACATTGTTGCTGAGCACGTGCTCAGTGCTGGTTGCCGCATCACAAGGTAAATCTCTTTTTTTCTCTGTCGCTGTCCTTTCGCTCCTCATATAGTATGCCCCCCAAAGCTTCTACTCGACGTGCGCAACCCACAACAAGCGGTCTCGGCAAGCATTTCGAAAGCCCAAAGCGTCCGAGAGACAAGCGACAAACCTGTACCATCATAGAAATTCCCGGACAGGCGGAAAAGCGTCGACGTCTCCTCGAGCGGCTGGAAGAGTTCCAATCAAGGTCCACGGACACCCCAGGCGTGGAGGACAACAGCGATGACCCACCGGAGTCAGACTACGACGATTTTGCGGGCAACCTGGATCCTTGGGATGGCGCATATGTCCCAAGTGACGCAGAGCTAGAGATCGTTCAGGATGTGCATGGGCAGATTCAGACGGTGCAGGAGGAACAGATGGCGCACGAGCCCCACAGTAACCCCGCGCCCGGAATGCAAGTTTCCCGATCACACCGCCGTATCCTTCCTGATGCACCCGCTGAACATTTGTACGCGAGCTGGAAGGCACTCATTCCCTCCCTGGTGTCACCCTATCTACATTATACATCAAGAACGTTCGGAAAACTGCTTCCATCAAGCCCGCCGTCCATCTCCTTCTGCAAGAAAAGCAGCTGCGTGCACAGGTCGACCAAGATACTCGCTCTTTCCTTCGATCGTAAGTTCATGTCCCGCATCATTCGAAATTTACTACCAATGCCATCACCCTGCAGACTTTGCTATTGTTGATGTCTTGAGCTGCGAATGCTCAACACTGGCCCAAGTTCTCCTCTACTCCGGTTTCTTCCCCACTGCCCCATCTCAACCTCGCATGGCTGTTTCCGTCGATTTACTCGGATTCTATCGAGCGCTGTTTGAGCGGTCTTGTGACGCCATCAATGTGCTCGCCTCCGCATTACATACGCACTATATTCGACGCGGATTCAGAATGGTCAATAAAGGTGTAAGTAACTGTCTATTAATCTTTGCTAATGTTTAACACAAGTACAGGGAAATGCAATTCAAGACCCATTCCGACGTAGCCTAGGATCTGCTGCCCAGTGGTACGATGTACTTCAGCTAGAGGTTGAACAGAGAGTCGAAGCTGCCCTTCAAGCTTGTTGCGAGCGTATTAGAATTGCAAAGACCGTCGATCCACCGACGACACCAACTTCAACTCCTCGCATGCATACTCAGCCTTCCCAATTCATGACGCCATCTCGAGCGTCATCCATGACACCCTTGCAACGCATTCCTGCCACGCCTATTTCCCCCTTCAAAGATTTCACCTCCCCATCTCAGCAATCACTCAGTCCTGGAAGCTGTGCATCGATTCTCATTCAACGATGCCCAGCATGCTTTGGGGGATCTCTTTTTGGCCGATCCATTACCAGTGGCGGTGATATCCATGTTGCCACGGACGGCAACTTCCACCATCGTCATCGCCGATCTGCCGGAGATAGTCTGTCGTTTTATGACCCAGTGTACTTCCTTCCGAAGAATCAGGTCAACGCCATGGGCAAACACGTTGAGATGCAACGGAAGAAGTCGCACAAATCCCGCAAGGTGATTGTGCCTGATGAAGCAATTGACTCCTGCGAAGCCTCTTATGAGGCTGCCGACGGGAAGAAGCAGAAAGCTTCCATGGATAGCTTTGATGACACGGGTCTCATGGCGCTTATTTGTCGCCATGACATTCCACTGTTCTTCGCAAACATCGACTCACCTGGAGAACAGCAAAAATATGTTTTAGCACTGGTCAACCACTTGTTCGCTTTGTTGCCACCTCAGGCAATGGTTGTTGTACTCTATGATGTCGGTTGTGTCGTTGAACGATCTCTCAACATGGTAGGCTGTTTTTCACCATAATAATTTGATGCTGATGTTTTTAGTATGACATCTTTCCCGAACAGACCATGTTGCGTCTCCGCTTCACCACTACCGCCATGCATGCGTATGGTCACGAATGGGCATGCCAGCTCACTTACAACCCATGTATGAGTGTCGGCCTTGGCCTCTCCGATGGGGAAGGCACCGAACGCCTCTGGTTGCGGTTGATCAAACTAATTGGGATACAACGGTCTTCTTCGGTAAGATGATCCTTGCTCTCATTCTTGATGCAGTTGTTACTAAAAACAAACTAGTGACAACAACGAATTTGGTTGATTGACCGACAAGCAATGTCGATCGGAGTGGAGATGCGAAACAACCTTGGTGATTGGATCAAACATTGACTTCGGTGTGGAGTGCAAGAACAAGGGAGAGTTGCACAAGACCAGATCGACGACTGTGGAATTCCAGTGAAGGAGCTTGAGGGTCAGTGGGTGGCTCAGAGAGAGAATCAACTGTCAATTCGCGCTCGTAAGTTTTTGTTCTTCCTCAAGGAACACTGTATAGGAAGAACATAACAATCTCAATGTTCTAGATGCACTGGCATGCCTCAAAAAAGAACTCGATGCCATCTTGGCACTTCAAACAGACATCGACATGACAGTTAGGGCCATCCAGACTGCGAAAAGTACCATACAGAAAGATTCAGAAGACATGTCTAATGATATGGTAGATGCACTGGAGAGCCTGGAATGCATGCACGACCGCCTAATGACAAAGGTGGACGCTCTATGTGTCCCTCAATGTTAGTCACAAATTCCCTGAACTAGAAGGTGTCCCTCTTGACTTCGTACGAATTCTTCTTCTTGCGTGGGACCTGAAAATCAACATCCGAAAGTGGGCTATCGGCAGTTTCTTTGAGTGGGACAAATTGGACCAAGTGGTCGGTGGAGCACAACAAGCATTGGGTAAGTGTCAGATCCTCATCAAAGTAGCCTTCTAATATCGATCTAGGGACAAAACTTCACCAACAAACTCAGAAGGCTATTTCCAAACAACAGCCTGCACTCATGAGTGCCATCCACAAATTCAATACATACTGCGAACAACTGGAAGAACTATATGATCCTGCATTGTCCATTCCTCTCCCCACTTCCTTACCAACCAAGCTTAATGACCTCCGAAACCATCAGTTGCTGATGGAGGACGTCTGGATCACTCCATCTGTGGGAAAAATCCCGTGTTGGATAGATGACCAAGATGTTTGCAGTGGGATTTGCGCGATGCTAAAGTGTGATCGTTGCTTAGAAGAGCGGTGGCGTTTAGGAATGGAAGCAGACAACCTTTGTCGTTGGTATGGCATGGAACTCGCTGCTGTGGAGCTCGCACTGCGCACTCGCGAAAGTAAGTCTCTTTTTAAATCGATCAGACAGATGAGAACTGACTTGCATCAGATGAAATATTTTACTTTGCATTACAGCAACAACGCGAGCAACTTCGGAACTTAGGATCCACATGGCTGAACCCGATGGCTTCAAAAGCTCGGTTTGATGGACAAACACAGGAGGCAACTACATTTGCCCTCACAATTTCAGGCAGGGCCCTTGAAGTCACACTAATCTGGCTCAATCTGACCACCATCGAAGTACCAGAAGTCACACCCAAGGCAAGTGGCAACCACCTTCTGGGAGACTTGGAGACAGCAGAACCCATTGACCCTGAGCACACCATCTTAATTGATTACATAACAGCAGAATCTTTGATGTTGAGTGAGAACAACAGTGACGAGGCAGAGGAAGCCATTCTCCCTGTCAAAATTCTTTGGGAAGTTCCAAAGGTATGGTTGATGTGTGATGAGTTAAGACTTGAATTCTAATGGTTGTCAGGGCATGAGGATTGATCCTACTCCTGTGGTTCTGCAGAATCCTGTCCCGAACGAATCTGGACAAGCGACTACGAGGATGTGCGCTTCCATGAACAGCTTCTCAAGTTTTTTCTTCGAAACTCCAGACATATCAAGGCTGTCCTCACCCACCGCCTGTATCAATGATGTATGCATCAATGGCTGTATCCTGTTACTTTTCACAGCCCTTGGTGTTCCAGTAACCCATGAATTTGCTGTATTTTCGACTCACCATCTTACTTGCATTCATTGCCATGTGACCGACCATGTGCTGTGGAAATCTACCACGTCCACGAAGTTCTGGATGAAAAAGGCTTGGATCATTCCCATCCATCAACCTCTGGCAGCACATTGGGTGCTTTGTATTGCCTACTTGTCACACCATGAACTCTGGCTCTTCGATAGTCTGGGTGAACGAAAGCCATGGGGAAAGGATGTTCAGGTACACTTCACACAGCTACATAGGTCAAATCAATCTTTACGTGGTTGTAGGATGTCATGGAACTTATCACGCAACTGATGTCAATTGCACAACAGAAATTTCCCGATGTCCAGATTGACAGGCATATGCCATGGACAGCACACCCACTCACCATACATCCCTGTCAAATCCTGTAGCAACAACTTTTAAAGACTTCTTTCCAGACAGCTCCACTACAATCAAATGGCTATGATTGTGGCATTTGGGTTTTAGTGGCAGTAGCAGCAGTACTGTGTGGTTATGATGTCACAGGACTGAATGAGGGGAACATATCCCAAATTTGTGAGTATTTATGATTGCTAGTACTATCACTATCTGCTTAGTAATCATCTAAATACAGATTGATCCCATTGTCCAGTGCAATAGCTTCGAGGTCATAATGTGGGTGTGCTGTGAGGGACCTTGAACGGGAATGGGGCAGCAAGAACTATTGTTAGAGTGCTACTTGAGCGCTTTTATCTCGTAGTCTACTACGTCTTGGTAATCAATTGCGTATGCACTCAGTCAGCTACTTGTCATAGTTGTCATAGTTGTCATATGTAGTCATCATAGGGGCCGAGTGTAGCTTGTACCTGTTTATCCCTAATGGTATGACTCGTAGTTGTCCAACACTCCCCTGCAAGCTTAGCAGAGGCCCAAACCATGTGAATGTAGTTTGTGCTTTGCTCATGGCAAAGCTTTGGTTAGTACATCAGCTGTCATTTCATCAGTTGGACAATATTGTAATGTGATCCAATCTACTTTGATCTGTTTGCGCATATAAAGATTTTTAAGGTCAAAATATTTAGACTGTTTGTGGAACTGAGTGTTGGATGCTATTGCTATGGCAGACTTATTGTCGCCATATAGGACTGTAGCATGCTTAGGCTTGTAGCCTAATTCCGTATACAGGTTGTGCAGCCATATGATTTCTTTGCCAGCTTGTGCCATCGCTGTAAATTCAGCTTCGGCCGTACTTAGGGCCACGGTATTCTCTCATTTAGAGCTCCATGTGATGGTGCTGCCATTTAGAATAAACACATGGCTGCTGGTCAATGTCAAGTTGCTATTGTTAGCGAAGCTCAAATCAGTGTATCCATGGAAGGCATGCTCGTCCATCTGTTTCAAATAAGTTATACCATGCTCTTTCATACTTTTCAGGTATCATAGAACTCTTTTTGCTGCAGACCAGTGTACCATGCTTGGGTTATTGTTAAATGAGCACAGCTTATTGACGGCATATGCTATATTGGGACGCATGCCTATTGCTGCATACATAAGTGATTCTGTTAGCGATGCATAATTCCCAGCTTGGGTATTGGGTTTAACATTCGGCTCAGTTGGCTCGAGTTTTACATTCGGGTCAAGCAGAGTGGACACCGGATTGGCGTTTGCCATCTCATAGCACTCTAGAATATTTTCAATATATTTTGTCTGTGTGAGGTGCTGACATTTCTTCTAGGAAATGATTAAATAGAATGCTAGGTGTATTCCTCAATCAAATCCCCCAGGCCCAATCTCACTATAAGCTGCTGGTTGTCAACTAACCTAACAGGTCAACAATAGAAATAGTA
>JBBPSN010000552.1:0-14743 GCA_038093615.1 Austroboletus olivaceoglutinosus | reverse complement strand
TCATATTCAATGAATTGAGCTAGGTGGGTAATAATGGGATTCTGTTGTTGTAGGTATAGTAGTTGTATATTTTAGAGCTACTATTAAGCTACAAGCTTAGTTGCAGGGTAAAGTGAAACTACTTTAGCGGTAGGGGATGTTTTTCTTTTAAAGAAACACATAGGGTAGAAGATGCAATCAGGAAGATGGGAAGGGGGTTTATGTAGTGTAAGTGCTATGGAGCAGTGGATGTGCTGTGAAAAGCTAATGGTACACCAATCTTCCAGTATATGGAGCAGGAATGGTGGTATCAAGGATGGATGAAAATTGGGTGAGGATAGGACTTCAATGTCCATGCAATTGTTTCAATGGTTGACAATGCAGCTGAAGTTGCTGGCAATAACCAGTTGAATTTTGGAGCCGGTGGAAGTGTAAATAGTAACTGGCTGTGAGGTGCTTAGTAGGCATCCAAGCTCAAAGCCAAGGGCATAGCCAGTATTGGCAGTGCTCATGCCAAGATAAGCAAAAATAAACATGCCATTTGCACACACATGTTGGCAGTCAGGGATAGTGGCAGTAGAAGATGACATAATGCTATCATAATGCCATCCCCAGGTTAGCATTGCTCCATAGTAAGGATATTGCAACTTACAAGGAGCAAAGGAGAGTGGGTGAGGGTGATAATGAGTTGTAAATGAAAAAGAGGAATGATAAGACTGATAAGTGGCATTGTAAGCACTTTTCTCTACTGTTGTTAGGTATTGTTTGTACTTATTGATTTTTACTGGCAATATTTTAGCTTTTACTCTCTTTAGTGGTGCTGGTGTCTTCTTTCACTTCTCTCATGGTAATGTAATTGTATCTCCAGTTTCCATGATAGTCTTTCATACAAATAGTATAGTAGGTAACAACTAGGGCATTCATGGGCAATAAATGGTGTGGCCTTGTATCTCCAAGCTAGCCTCAAAAGCACTATCCGGCAGTAAAAACCATAATTCAGATGTATCTGTTCAATATGCTGCTAGAGTATGGTTCTCACAAACTGTCAGTGAGCATCTAGCTCCGTCAAAATGGGGTTCTCCTGTGGTGGTTGGGGTGGAGGGTTCCCAGAGTATGGGAGAGGTTGTAAAGAGTTGTGGGGAGAGGTGGGTATGAAGAAGTATTGGTGCAATGCAGGTGGCTGGTGGTGATGAGATATTTGAGGTACCAATAGAGTTATTTGAGGTAAAACTTGGCTTAGTGTATTTAGTCCTGCTATCGCATCCATCTCTTCATTGTTTACTTGTCCTCTTTGATGTAGATCTACCATATTGTAGTTCCTGTGCAGAAATAGGTATATATGTGGGGGGTGTAGGTATGGGTATGGAGTCAGATTGTTGTTGCGATCATTTAAGCAGCTTTTTTTTAGTAGTAGTAATAGTTTGAGTTCTTGGTGATTTGCACTAATTTCATCTGAGAAAATAGAACAGTCTTTGCAGGTGGTGTCTGCAGGGATAATGATAACTTCACCTATATTAGGCTTAGGTATGGTTATAGTCTCTGTGATGGTACATAGAGTAGCAGGAATGTTTCCTTCAATAGATAGATGAATTTGTACAAAATGTGTTATGCACAGGTGGGCTACCCAATGGTAGGTAATGTCACATAGATGGTTTTGAGACTTATGCTCTTCTACCTGGAAGTGATTGGTCCACTGTTTGTATAGTATGTGGAGTCTCTCTGATAGGGTACTACTTTCAGTGGCAGTTATCTCTAAAGGGGGTATTGAATATCTGAGGGGATAGTTTACTGAGTTTGCACTCATAAGTGTATAGGGTGTCTCTATGTGAGTTTTACTTTCACTTTGGTTTATTAAGGCCTTTGTTACACTGTCTTTTTAGTCTTCTTGCTACTTTCAGGAGCTTTCCTTGAGTGGATTTGGGGTTGTATGATACTTCTAGCTTCTGATAAGTTATGGCAGTAATGTGTTTCTGAAACCATTTTTGCTCTTCTTTTGAAAGCCTGATGGTATTCATGTTACTAGGGGTCTTCTTTAAAGATAGGTTGATTTGAGCATTCTGATTCACTATCTTCAGTAGAGTCTTCTTCTACTGGAAAGGCAAAATCTTGTAAAGCTTTTCGCTGAATATAAGGAATGATCCTAAATGCAGCTATTGCATGTGCTAGTTGGGATCCATCTAATTCAGCAAGTATATAGCTTGAACCTTGAGTTTGATGTACAACCTAATAAAAACCTAAATAGTGAGGTTTGGTTTTCCAATTTAATTCCTTTTCTACTGCAGTGTTACAAACTAGAACTACAGTTCCTGGGTCATATGATTCCTTGACCAGGTGAGTTTCAAATCGTTTTTCAAACTGTTATTTAGATTGCAGTTGAGCTTTATATAAAATGTCTGCAGCCTTTGCTATGTTTTCTGGTTGTTATTTAAGTTATTGTATTAGCAAGGCAAGTAATTGGGCAATAGTGAGCTTCTTTTGGAATCCTTCAACTAGAAAGGTTGCTTTGGTGAGGTCGAAAGGCAATACTGGATCAATTCCATAGACTAAGTACTAGGCAAAATATCCAGTTGATCGTTGAACAGTAATGTTATCTGCAAATATTGCAGCTTGTAACTTGCTTGGCCAATTACTGATATTGTTATGACAGGCTTTAACCAATGCTTCTCATATGGCAAAGTGTCCTTACTCTACAACTCCATTTGCTTGTGAGTTGTAAGGTGATATGAAGATTTGTGGGATATTGTGCTTCTTTAGAAGGTGTGTTACTGCTCCTTGGAATTCAGGTCCATTGTCTGTTATTATTTGGCCAATGTGTCCATGCCTATATATAAGATCATCATGGATGAAATTTGCTATAGCTTGAGCAGTTGCATGCTTTAAAGCACGTGTTTCCATATATTTTGAGAGATCATCTTTGGCAACTACAATGTATTGATATTCTCCAGCCTTAGGCATGTACATTACATCAATGTGAACTTTAGTAAAGAGTGTGGCTGGGGTGGATGTTGTGATAGGTAAGTGTGCTTTTTGTGTGCTTCTAATTTGACACTCATGGCAGGATTTAACATAATGTGTTACATCGTGGCGCATAGTTGGCCAATAGAAGCAGTGTCATAGGTTTTCCCAAGTAGCTCGTACTCCTCGATGCCCAAGATCTTCATAAGCTTGTGTCATTAGATCTAGTTGTTTCTCCTTATCAAGGATAACAAGCAGAGGGTGGCCTTGTTTCATTCGCTTGAACATTTGGCTGGCCTGGACATAGTAGTGATCTACCTTTTGGAGTAACTCAGGACTAATAGTAGGTGGCTTGGGATTGGTAAGATGCTCATAGATTTCTCTTAGAGTGAGTTCTTGTTTCTGGTGTAATCTTGTTGGTTGTAATGAGGCCATTAGGCAGTGACTATGTTGTGGTGGGTTTCTATGGTTTGCTGGTGGTTGTTATATGTGTTGATATAGGACTAGGTTATCCAACCAGCTATCATTATATTTTGGAACTTGCATTTGATTAATTGGTATGTGAGATAATGCATCAGGTTCTTTGAACTTGATGGCTGGTATGTGTACAAGTTCAAAGTTGAATAGTAAGATTTCTTGGATCCAGCAATTAATTATTGCATTAGGTTGCAGTTCAGGTTCTTGAAGCATTCCTTTAATATACTTGGCATCAACTTCTACTCGAAAGTTCTTGGCTCCTATAATATAGAGTCGATAATATCTTAGAGCATGAAATAGACCATATAATTTGAGCTTAGGTTGGGAGTAGTTTGCTTCTACTGCAGAAAATGGCAGTGATCCATATTAAGATGGCCTACATTTTCCATGTTCATTGAGTTGGAATAAAATCATACCAACTTTCATATAGCTAGAGTTAACAGATAGGATTATAGGTCTTTCACAAGTATAGTCAATGGGGAGTAAAGCAGGTGCTGAGGTAAGTAGTTCTTTGAGTGTTACAAAGGACTTTTCACAATCTTGTGTCCATTCAAAGTCTCTGTCTTTCTTCCAAGTAGAGGTAATACTAGATGCTATCTGGGAATAGTTGGGTATCCAAATTTGAACAGTTCCATATAGTCCCATAAACTGTCTGGCTTCCTTTGCATTCTTGGGTGGAGGCCATTCTAGGATTGCTCTTACTCATTCTTTGTTGGGTTTTCATCCATTTACTCCTACTGTTTGTCTAAGTATTTGTACTTTTGGCTTGTAGATTTGTAGTTTTTTGCCTAAGAAGGTTCCTCTAGCTTCTGCTAAGTGATGTAGGATTCAGTTGAGATTGATTGCATGTTCCCAGATATATCTTCTGATACTTGGGCATTCTGACATAACAGTTGGTTTCCTATCTTCATCAGGATATATGGTGATTGGTCCATGAATAGGTGCATTATCAATGAATACATTCATTAACTGCTTGGCAATTTCATCCTTGAAGATAAATACCATGCACTCCTGGAATTCAGAGGGTGAGTTGGTGAATTCAGTTGGTAGTGATGTTAGCCTAAGTATTCCCAATGGTGATAAGAAGGCTGTTATGTCTCTGCTGCCTTTATCCATTTGTTGTGCATCAAATCCCCAATAGAGGTCAAGCACACTAAAGCACTGTCCTCCAAGAAAGCCTTCAACAAATTGGTCTAAGTTAGGAGGGATTGATGATTCCTTAATGCTGATTTTATTAAGGGGTTGTAGGTCATGGACTAGATGCAGTTTCTGCTTTTTTGGATTCCATATATAGAACTAGTGGGATCGGTATGGGGATTGGCATTGTTCATAGACTCCAGCATCAATCTTGAGCTGGAATAGTTCATAACCTTCTTATGAAGTCCTGGTGGTATTGGAATATTCTTAAGGGCCCATAGTGTGTGTGGTACATGTGGTATCTTGTATGGGCTAAAGTAAGTTGCCTTTAAAGTTCCTTGGTCCATATCTTCAAAGGCGATAGCTACTTCATTCTTGGTGAGAATGTGAAGAAATAGTTCCATTTTCTCAGGCCAGAGGAAGTGATCTTTTTGCATATTAGTGCAAATTTTCTCAATGCATTCTTGTGTGAATTTGGTAGTAGGAATAACTTTGGTGAAGTGAATGTTAGGTGGCTCTAAGGTCAATAAAGGATCAAATGGGTATGGTCCTAGTTACTTTGAACTGAGCAGATATTGGTTAGGAAATGGGTCTGATCTTCTGATCAACCTGTTTGTATGCTCCAAAGCTGTGTTCAGAGTGGCATGATGAATTGGTAATTGATCCTAATGTTTCAGGATCTAGATGAAAGTGTTGTGGTTTGTTAGACATAGTGGCTAGTAGCTAGTCTAGGTGATAAGATAGTGGTTATGAGCTGTACTTTGTATGTATAGCAAGGTTGATATATACTCTTAGATATATGTGGTTGTAATGCATATATGGAGTTCAAGTATTTGATTGTCTTGTAGATGTGTGTGTACATGCCTTATGTATTGGCTTTGTACTTGGGGTTGCCCAATAAGATTGGTAGTTGGTCTTATAATTGCACAATTGCAAATGCCAGTAGTGATGATTGTACTTTGAGTATGTCACTTACAGCTAGCTTTGATTAGCATTAGGCTTACTGGACAAAGTGTGTATTGATATTGTTGGTGAGTTGTTAGCAATTGGTCTTATACTAGTGATAGTGGCCAGAATGCTTAATTGGTTATGTACTCTATGTAGGTACTAGTGGTATTGAGTGCAGGGAATGGATAAATCTGTAGTCCTGCCTTTGATTTTTGGTAATCATCTTAGTTACCACTCAGGAATAGGTTTCAGTTTGTGTTGGACATTTTGCATGGTATTAATACAAATGTGCTTGCTATTCCATTTCAACTAAATGATATGTATGGTAACTGTCCGTAGGAATAAGTTAGATAGGATATATCTTGCATTACCAGTTGCCCCTCGCACACTGGGGATGGTGAGAATTCACAGCCTGAGGTATAGTAGGCAGGGGGGGGTACAGATAATTGATGACACTGGAAGAGGTGGGCCAAGGCTGCGGTACCACTGTTGGGCCACCACATCCGTTGTGGTACTAGCCTATGAAACTGTTAGACTATACATGGTTGGTTAGTGTTATGGATGGGAGGGTTGAGTGAGTGATGATGACGCACCAGCCTGCCTGTATGCTGCTATTTGAAATGCCTCAGTGGGGGTCCATACCCAAGGAGCATTGATGAGTAGCAAGGGTTTATATAGGGAGGTGAGCGTGTTCTTGATGTGGGTTGTTTGGTTCGGGTGCATTGTAGAGCATAGCACTGCTCTACAGTGTTATTCCAGCTTTCCACCACTCCCCAGGTCCATTATCCATCGCAGTACACCTCCTATGGTGTATTTGAAGCTTTGTATCACCACCTGAAGTGAGTTATTCACATGGCCAATGCTGACTGATGATTTTCCTGTGCCCCAAGCACACTTGGCTCGGGCCTGAACACTTTCGGGTGGCTGAGATTGGCTCGGCCTGCATCATTTTCGATCGGACACTTGTTTTTCTTCATGAATACACTTTTTACCTATGTTTAGCATTTAATTACATCACTCATACCTTTCCACACCCTTTTTGACTTATTCTACACAGTCTGGGTGTGCCTGAACTATAAAATATTGTTCTTCGCATTTGATAATGCATCTTACCTTTCCTCTACTCATTTTCTACTGCTCAAAGAACCTTTTCCATATATCCAGGAGTTCACCATGGGACTCCTGTGTCTCTCCGCCACTGACCGACAACCTTGGCCGACTTTCTTGCATCTCAGCCGACTTTCCCGTGCCCCAAATAACTTTGGGAAACCTTTTCCTCCTTATTCCCCATCACCCAGGACTTGAAGGGATCCACTAGAACCCTTTTTGGGATCATCTCAACCTCACACCTACTTACCCATTGATGTCTCAGGTGGTACCACTCCACCCAGACTCAGTGTTCTTTAGCATGTTGGACCCTTAGATTCTTGGCAGTCTTTTTTAGTTGTAGTAGACTGTATGTCATGTTTTGGATTGAACTCTGCTGATGCAGTCTGGGCTTTGAGTGTGCACAGCAAGTGTATATGTGTGTTATTTAAATAGGCTACAAGGTGACTAGGGTAGATACCGGTGTAGTAGCTTAGTTAGCATAAGTATTACAATGTATGGATGTAGTACTAAAGTGGCAGTATGGTAGTGTAGTGTACACTAAGGATGGTTAGCCAATCAGAATGATTGTAGAACTTTTCAATGACCCCCTAACATCATTCTGAAATGACTTCAAACCTTGTCCAGATTGGGTAGGGGTAAGCTTAGTCATACTTAGTGGTCACGAGTAGTGGTAAGTACTACACTCAGATTTCTAGTGTAGTCACTATATAGAACTAGATAGTTTGGCTATTAGATGATTAAACAGTGTTCTGAGACATGTAAAAGGGTATTTCGGGCTTGCCAGGTGTAGACCAAACCTTTCTGAACTTTTTAAACCTTTTGAACTTCCATTCAGCACGGACTAGGATTTTGTGGCACTTGGTTTCCATGAGTGGTTTCTAGGGCTGTTTTCATTGCCGGATTTTTCTATGAATTTCACAGGATTTATAGATTTTTTCCTGAGTCGGTATAGGTTGGTCTGGGTTTTAGCCCCTATATAGGGTGACATCAGGAAAACTGTCAAATGACAATTGTGGGAAATCTCCAGCAATGGCAACAATTGTCTACCATTTCCTACCATTGCCAGAAATTGTCCAACAGTACTATACAATTATTTGTTAATATACACAAAAGTGTACTATTGTAGTCCACAAAGTGAAGCACCTGCTCATAACAAGGTAATATGTGCGTGATGGTCAGAAAAGGATTTACGAAAAATGAACACTGCAGTAAATATCCTTTACCTGAACAATGCTATATAGCTGATCTCCGTTCATGTATGAGTGTGACACCTTGAACAAGCCATGTGGGTGGGGTGGTAAGCGTGCAGATGAGTAGGGGGACTTACCGGCACTGTTGGTCACATCGCCCCAGCCATGTCATCATTGTCATATCCTGTGCTATTGTTGTCATTGCTTTGGTATAGGTGCACTGTTGCTTTGTCCACACCATTGTCGTCACCACATTGGTGAGCAGATGGGGAGATGAGCGATGACTTACCATCCACATGCCTGCCATTCTACTGATGCATCATTGTCGTTTTGGTGCCAGGCATGTGGTCGCATGCCCATATTGTCATTATTGTTGTCATTGCTGAGCCAGTGGGCATGCTGTGGTGCTGCCGGTGAGCGGATGGGGTGGTGAGTGAGTAGGGAACTTACCAGCACTGACGTTTCCCTCGCCCTCATTACTGATCATTGAGGTGATGGGAGGGGTAGGGTGGTATGCAAGGGAAATGGATGCAGCCATCATGGGGCGAAACTGGCGGACAAGAGTGTCACCCACATGACACCTTGTTGTTGCTTGTCCTCTTCAAATCAGTTAGAATGCAAGGGGAAAGGGTAGGTTGGGGAGCAGCTTCCAAGTTATAACCTGCAGGTGCTCAGATCGTCCTGATGTGTTAAGTACTTTTAATGTCTGACATTAAAAACTCAGCAGATGGCACATGTGCAACTTGGCAAATAAGCATCAACACAATGACACCACATGAAAATTTTCATTTCTCTTCATACCTTTATCTGCACACTCTTGATGATGGACTTCATTTCAAAGCTGCAACAAAGCTAGCAATGCCTAGCAGTCTACCTAGTTCATTTCTCACTCACAGACTCATTTGAACTCACTTAGGTCCTCTCACAGACCATCCTGTCTACCATAATCACTAGCTAGAAGATCGTTGGGTAGATTGATGGCATAATCGGTCATGCGATCAGCTCATATACAATCCAAAATAGTATGCCATGCACCTGCGATGATGATGTGACAACAAATCATTAATGATGAGGGCAAATGCAATGACGTGCCCACAGCTGATAAAGACAATAATGGGGAAACAAACAATACAGGTAAGTCCCCATCTGCTCATATCCCCATCTGCTCATCTTCTGTTAGTGTCATGGTGTGCACACGGACTTGATAACAACAATAGCCCCTATCCCTGCCCCCCCTCAACCATGATGGCAATGGTGTTGTGGCAGTGGGTGTCCTCCATGCACCTTTCCTACCCATTGCTGCTCACCTGCCTATTCAAAGTCGACAGCCATGGCGACGACTAAAACATCTTGGGCATACATATAGTGGCACTAGTAAGTCACCCTGGCCCCCATCTTGACATCACCTATCTGTACCCCTTGCCTCCTCAGCCATACCCGACCACTATACAGTGCACCACCACTGTCTGGTACAGGAATGACAATGGCACAGACTGTCCTGCTCAGTATGTCCTAGCCCCCATTTCACCAGCCCTATCCATTTCCCTTGTGTCCCAGCAATACACCATCCATCCTATCATCTCAATGATGACAACACCATTGTGGACAATGCAACAGCATACCTAGCACTGCAATGCTGCTGCTGATAGTGATGAAGAAGGGCAATGATACAGCACACACTTCATCCAGTATGTCCCATGCACTTTCCCCATTTGTGCCATTCACCTCAATATCCACCCCCTGAAGGTGATGGCCATAGGATAACACCCCCTTGTTCATTGTCATTGCCCCTCAGTCTATCCAAGCTCCCTGAGTTGATGGACTTGTCGATTGAAGGTCCGACCTGTGTGCCATCTCTGCAATTTACCTTTGGGACTCATTGCCTTTGCAGTGACAATTGTATGTCCCCTATTTCATTTGTTGTTGAGCTAAAGGTGATTACTTTAAATAGGCCTAATGATGGAGAGGGTGTGTGGGGGTATGTGGGACTGAAGAACTCGTTTGAGTCATTCAAGAAGGTCAGCTTGGCAGGGATGGTGACTATGTTATAGGTACATTATGATGTACATATGAAAGGGTGAAAAGCACCCATTATTTAATTTCTTACCATTGTCCACCATTTTGTGCCATTGTTGACCATTTCATACCATTGTCAAAATTGTAATGGCTAACCATTGCCCACAATTTCTGACAATTGCCTACCATTGCTGGAAATTGTGGGCAATGGTAGGCAATTGTTGGCAATTGTTGGAAATTTCCCACAATTGTTGTTTGACAATTTTCCTAATGGAGCTTCCCCAAACTTGTATTGTAGTGTTGATATAGCTACATACTCTAGGTACATATGATGTGTATATTGTAGTGTATCTGGAACTTGTGTTGTAGATACTGTTAAATCTTTTTTTGTGTGGATTTGACTCAAACTTCTGTCGGACTTATTTTTTTGATTAGACTTTTGCACAATATACACGACATTCCATTGGTAGTACAAGTTACAGAGATGACACGACACAGAACTTGAGACTTGTATGTAGTTTTTGTAAGTAGGTAGTGACAAACGAGAATAAGGAAATATACCCCTACCAGATGGGGAAGGTTAATGTGAGCATAATGTGGGCAGCAGCAAGGATACAGACCACTTGCCGCCACACTGGATAGCTGAGACGGAATCAAAAGGAATGTATTCAAATTATGGAACAGGCTGTAGGTAGTACAAGATCAGGATTGGACAGAATATACCATATGTATACAAGTCCGGTGGGGGCTTGAGACTGTAGGCAGTCGAAGTCCGAGTTCCTGGTGGTGCTGCACTGTAGTCAGTTAGTAAGGATACACTGCATTCTATTCAGCACCGGGAATGTATGGCAGTGCTGTAATGGGACCTCTGCTGTAAGTGTCAAAGTAGTAGTGCTGCTTGTGTCACAAATGCTCTAAGTCGGCACTGAGGTAGCACAAGGCATTACCTTCAGGGTAGTTGTTGTAGGTGATCAGTGTGTCAGGCTAATCTAAGTACCTGTAAAATAAGATGGTCGTGAGGTAATCCTCATCTGGGAGTGGGGTCTAGAGAATAAGGTCAATGATGTTGGCCAGAATGACCTGACCATAGAAGCGGAAGTATCTGCTAGCAGTCTGAAAGTAACCGGTCTTCTCAACTGAGAGGAGCAGGTTGGAACTAGGTGTGACCTGCTGAAAGAACTTGCTGCAGTGTAAATAGATTGGGGTGATGGTGTTACTGTATACACCATAGACGGTGATGTAGGTGTCCCAGGCCTTGGCGGACTGGCCCAGGGTGAGGACACTGTGAATGGACTAGATGAGGGTCAGTAGATCCTGCCTGAGATGCCACAGTCTGGGTATTATCTCATCCGGCAGGGTGTTTGAGTGCAGGATGTGCAGCTCATAAGTAAACTGTCGGGCATGGTAGATGTTAGGTGGATAATGAGACAGGATCTCGCTTTTAGTGAGTCCATTCAGCTGGCACTTATCCTGCTGGTAGGCCTTGATTTTATGGTAGATCCGGAGGGCGAGGTGGATGGTGTTGCCGATAGCAGACTCAGGATAGTTGCTGGTGAAGAGAAGCGGCTTCTCTTCCTCCATGTACTCCAAGGTGGGGTGGAGGTGCTCTGTGT
Source organism: Austroboletus olivaceoglutinosus (assembly GCA_038093615.1). Lineage (NCBI taxonomy): Eukaryota > Fungi > Basidiomycota > Agaricomycetes > Boletales > Boletaceae > Austroboletus > Austroboletus olivaceoglutinosus. The sequence goes on along the minus strand of JBBPSN010000552.1, from coordinate 3,318 downwards.
ACTATACATGGGTATTGAAACATTTGTGGGCATCAAATGTCTTGTCACCAAGTGGGATGTACTGGAACTGGCCCATAGTCTGGGTCCGAGTGATGGTGGGGTCATGGAGTGACTCCCAAAGAGTATTGCTGCCAGCGCTGAGCAGGCGCATGGCCAGGCTGGCATATGGGTTGTGGTGGATAGGCAGCACTATATAATCAGATCTGTTGCTCTCATAGTTGCCATTGAGGTTTGAGCAGTTGCTCATGAGCTCGTTTTCATCCAAGAAGGTGGTGAGCAAGGTGGTCGAGGTGGAAGGGCTGATGCTGAGGTTAGTAGGGGGTAGGAAGATGATAAACCGGCCCAATTTCCTTTTGGTCGGCTCGGTATAGATGGGCAGATTGTTGGACTGGTGGATTGAGCTATCCACTGACTTGGTGGACTGGTATCCAGTGATGCTGCAGTTGAGTCTGGCCTACATGAGCATGACCAGGGGTGTTGGTAAGGTGAATCCTGTGGGACCAAGGCTGGTAGAGTCAGTTGTTCGGTCAGTCAGGTAGTACAATAGTATGTTGGTTGGGCCTATTGTATGCATCTCCACTGCTGGCCTTGTGGTAGGCCTCATGGCTGCTGTTGGCATCATTCTGAATGGCTGCAGCACGATGTACTGTGTGGGTGACCTGGTTTAGGTTATGGCTGGTGGTATCCTTGACCTTGATGTCAATTGGCAAGGATGGGGGCGCAATGGAGATGAGGATAGGGAGACTTGGAGATAGGAGGGGAGATGCATCAGCATAGGTTAGGCCTGGAGAGATGGGGAGGGCCTTGCAGACATGGTTGTTGTAGTACCTATAGTAGTCAGGTACAAATGGAGCCGGAATGCCGTACATGCAGTTCCAGCACTCAAAGATGGCAAAAGGAACCAGCAAGATTAGCTGGGAATCGCTGGGGAGTGGGAAGGTTGGAAGTGTGATCTTGGCCTTGCCAAGAAGGTAAGAGGTGGGAGTGGAAAGGTCAACCAGAATGAAATATAAGATAGTGTGGTGGTCTTCGATGCTTTGAACCATGCCATGCAGTGATGCAAACTGTGCAGAGTTGAGAATGAGGTGATAGGTGGCACAGTTGCCAAATGGCACCGAGATAAGTGAGTGTTTGGCTTGGCCAGCCACTCAGCTATTATTGAAGGTATGGAAATTGATGGGAAGGGTGCCTAGCAAGCACAGATCCAGATTGGATTGGAACGTGGTAGTGCAAATATCGATCAGAGTACTACAATCTACAATACTAGGCATCTTTTATATGAGAGAGGGATGGCACAAACCATCCATGAGAATGGTAAATATCAAGTATGGTAAGTTCTACAAGATACTGGAGGAAACACTTACCCAGAATAGAGAGTGGAGGATTTGTATATCTGTGATATGAGATAAGGATAGACATATGTAATACTCAGTGACTAAGAGGACAGAGGCCAGATGGGGAAGGCATTTGGAAGGAGGTCATCATTTTCAATGATGAAGGGGTCCTCAGGAAGGGAATAGTCAGATAACAAGTATGGAGGAAACAAATAATAAAAAAAGGAAAATATAAGGGCTTGGTCGTCTACCATAACAATGCCATCTGCAAGTTCCTAAGGGTGGTTACAAGAAATGATATATTATCATCAGTAAAGGGGTGGGGATTTAGCTTCCTGGAAAGAGAGGGGAGATTCATGGCAAGCTCCTCAAGTACTCCAGATTCTTCTCATACCTGATCGTCTCATATAGAATTGCCACCTCAACCACCCCCACCCCATGTGAGGTCCAATTCATTGTTCTTGTCAAGTTGATTATCTTTCAAGTCATTTGTGGTGTCAATTATCTCCATGGCAAACACGTCCATATTGCCCATTGGGACATTAAGCCCACCAACATCCTCCTGACAACATCAGGGTGGGTATAGCTCATCAACTTTGGGATCACATTTCAGATAAATAAGAAGGACAAAGTGAAAGCATAGAACCTATGGCCTGAATCTGTGGCACAAATATACTTTGAAGTCTCAATGGGGTATGTTCCATATCAGTATGCTGTCACCTCACATTGATGGCATGTTCCAGCCCTTATTGTGCCCCCAAACTACTCTTTGGCCCACAGTCATACAATGCTTTTGTGATCAACATATAGAGCCTTGGTGCTACCTTTGCTGAATTTTTTTCCCCACTCCATCTATAGATCAATAATGAAAATGATGACAAGAGTTTTGTCTTCTTTCCAAGAAACCAACCTGATGCTGAATTTGGATTTGAATCCAAAGAGAGGCAGTCCTCTTCAGTGAGCTTATATTGGTGATTAGGTTCCTGAGTGTACTCACACACCCTAGTAATGGGGTTCCATCTAAAAGCTGGCAGAGAGGTGGTAGCGAAGGTGGGAGAGTTTGGGATAGCAATGATAGGGGTGAAGTTGTTGATTAGGGAGAGGAGGAGTTCCTGGAAAATCTGTAATATGCTGGACACTTGGAATAGTAGGTGTGAGTTTGGTAGGTGTGTTCAGTATAGAAGAAATAGTGGGGGTATACACAGTAGAAGGAGAGGGTAATAAAAGAGTTTGGAAAGGGTATTCAAGGAATGTTGGATGTGGTAGGGAAATTATTTTCTAAGGGAAAAGGTAGTTGGGTGTCATTATTTATAAGCTTTGAGGAGGGTGGTGGTATTTTTCAGACTGCACTTGGGTTTCCAGGAGTCTTTCATTAGCAAATCTGTAATTTTACCATAGTAATTACAGCTTCACCATATTGGACTATAGCTCATAGCTGAGTTGACAGGAACTGACAGCTCAAGTCCAGCCATATAAGCTAATGCACAACACTGTATAATACAATTAATTAATTTAAGTTACTATTGTAAATCCTAATTGACTAAAAAAATGTAAGTACATAATCAGTTCATGGACTTAGTGATTTCAGTGCAGTGGGTCATATGACCTTGATTGCACCTGCAGTCTGTCTACTCATTGTCTTATGCTCAAGTGCTCAATTGCCATCTCCTTTCCATCTCCTCCCCTTATCTCCACCTCATCTAGACTGGCAAAAGCAACACCATAGTGTACCTGGCACCTCAACAACAATGACAAGGGTGTGGGAAACATAACAACCCAGCTGTGCCATTCAAATGATGATGATGACAAGGGCATGGGCAATGTTGCAGTGCACCTGGCATTGCAATGACAAAGAGACAATCAATATGGCTGGTATATCCCAACATTTGTTTTTGCCCTAATTGTTATGATAGACAACCTGGCCCTTATATTTTCACCTTTTTACTATCTTTTTCCTCCTTACTTGTTGACAGATTAGCCTTTT
>JBBPSN010000551.1:0-14797 GCA_038093615.1 Austroboletus olivaceoglutinosus | reverse complement strand
TATTGGAAAAATTAAATGGTGTTCAGGCCGAGCGATACTTGTCATTGTTTGGTCCTATTAGGAGAGTGATACCAACGCACGCGGATATTCTCGTCATCCATATGTCTAGTCGTAACAAGCCAGAACTCCGGTGCGAAAGCAAGGTCGTGCGTGTCTGCGCGTTCTAACTTCGAGAATTGTTAGAATCGTTGCTTCAAGGATCAAGATGTGACCAAGGCTCGTGAAGAGCTCGAGCCCTCACCATCGCGTCGACCACACCTAGTACAGTGATCCACCATCACTTGAAACAGCAAATTTTACACGACTCGTGATGTAGGACAACAAAAAATAATGTAGATCAGATTTGTCATATGTTATTCTAGATACATGAAGGCCGTCTCCAAAAAAAATGAAGGCGATCCATGTTGTGTAAAGCCCGTCAAATGCAGACTTTGTCGCACCGTGTTATCGTGCGTTCACCATCACTTGAACCACGTGTGTAAGAAATCTTATCGACCGATTATCACTTATCGACTGTCACATGTCACGCATCAACGTTGTCAACGCTGCCGCCCTCACTCCCACTGCTCTCCTCCTCATCGCCTCCGCCGTCTTTGTTGAAGACTGCAACCTGGTTTCCGCTGCCATTCCTTAACTGTTCGGCAGACCTCCCGGTGACTTTTCCTTTGCTCCTCTGGTTTTGTCTCCTCCTCAGAGATAATCCTCACAGCTTCAGCAATTGCATTCTCTTGTCTCTCAGATTGCAATTGTTTCTTTTTTCTGTTTGAGTATGCATGACCAGCCATTCAATGAGAGTAGTGGTAATATACATTGTATTGTATATGCTGGCATAGAAAAATTGACAGTGGTGTGACAGTCTCTGGATGTGTATTGATAAGATTGCATCACTGATAAGATGAGATAAACAAAACAAAATTCATGCCTGCTTGGCATGTTGCTGGCACAGTATCCCTCCCATTGGGGATCAATTGCTGTCAAGGAAATATCATTAATGACTGACTGCTAAGTCCCTATGACCTGGATTTACTATGTACACCTAATATACACTCATACTGTGCAAAAATGTGCTATTTCAGACATATATTCACCAATCACTCTTGTTTCTCTTGTATGAATTGCAGTTTCAACATGGTTACACTTTGCTACATGTGTATTTAATAATCTATAGTACTTAAATTATTATTCCAGTGTGATGTGGATGTATTAAACTGGGTTGTTTCAAGTGATGGTGCTGTTTCATGTGATGGTGGATCACTGTAAAGAACTAAGAATGGTACATCAATTAGGCAGCCACAACCTCACATCGCTTTGTTGATGCGGCGTCTGATTGCTTCAAGGTGTGCATTACAATTCACAGCAAGGACTACCAAGGCACGGCCAGCCATGACTCATCAGGAGGTTCTCAGAATGTGGGCATCTCTCACATGCCAAAAGACGGAAAGAGAGTCAGTCTATCATGTCACATTGTTTCCACAAGGTCTGATTGATAGGAGGGTGTTGTATTTTTACAGTCAGAAGCATCAAAGGCAAGTGACCATCCCTGTAAGTATTGATTATTTTTGTGTTTATATCTTCATCACACCCGAATGTGCACAGGGCCAGAAAAGCAATGCAGGGTTTGGTAAGTTCCATCACGATGTAAACCATGAAAGAGTTTTCTTCTACTTCCAAAGGCTTTGAAGCTGTGCAAGGTGTGAAAGGTGAACGTTGGTCAAATCACTGATTCAGTATTGGTGGCAGTGATGAAAAATACCTAGATCTCTCCGAGGTACGATCGATTCCAGGTTGGGCTCAGTGGATGTATAATCCTAGACCTGGTATGCACAGAGGAGCATAGAGGGGCTATGCTGGTGTGAGAGAAATACTCACCCTGGCTTCTGTGTCTAAACTGAGAGCAACTACTCAAGGGGAAGGCCGCCCTAATATAGTCCTGAGAAATGAAACAAGGATTTCTTCCTGTAAATAGGAAGTAAGATCAAGGTAATAGTAGTACTGTCACACCTGATGTCCAGAACCTGAATAGGTTCAGTATGTGTAGTTAAAGGAGGACTGTAACAGTCAACCCTTATGACTCTACTGTGCTAATGGTGATCTGTTCACACAGGAAGATCCAAAGGCCTATATGATTCTAGTACTGGAGATGTACTAGAGTAGTGTCTCTTAGGATGTATCTGTAAGAGGGTGTGTAGGAGAGAAAGATTCTATCTGGTCTGTCCAGAGCAGGGGGTTTATATAGTGTGCCGTATGGCACATGGACCAAGCCAAGTATGGTAATTACCTAGTTAAGCTGGATAAGAGCTACAAAGGCCATTGGATGATAAGCATCCATGATAAGAGCAGTTACTGCTATTGGTCCCTATTCTTGTACCAGTATAACCTGGTTACAAGAGATTGTTCTGCTATTGGTTGACGCAAATAGCACTTATCGTATGATAAGAGGGTTTATTGCCATAGGATGATATGGATGACTGATATCATTGGATGATAGAGACTAAGGTTTACTTAGTCATCATGTCATGTGTGACCAGTGGACATGAACATTGATAAAAGTCATCTCAATTAAGAGTACTCTTTTCACACATATTGCAGCCACATTTTCACAATACATACGCTCACCCCATCCTGACAATTTCACAATGTAGACGACCATCCTGCTACAGGCCCGCAGACTGATTTTATTCAATGGACAGGCCTATCATAGTTGTAAGAGACATATATGGAATTAAATATGATGGGCTTGCAAATACATAGCATACAAATAAGATGGCTGGCATATTAGGTGGAAATACAAAGATGTTATATACGGGCAGGCCAGCGGAAAATAATATAGCATTAACAGACGGGCCAACTAGATGTGAGGAAATGGAATGCTACCATTCATGAGTGGGCTAGTGGAAAAAAGGATAGTATTGACAGGCGGGCCAGCTGGGATTGAGGAATTGGAAAGCTGCCATATATGAGTGGGCCAGCAGAAAAGCAGATAGTATTGACAGGTGGGCTAGCTGGGATTGAGGAATTGGAAAGCTATTATTTACAAGCAGGCCTATGGAAAAAGGATAGTACTGTCATGCATCTGCCAATGCACAGCCTCAAATACTAATATCCCACTGATAATGTGGATGATATTTATGCAGACACCAAGCTATAATAAATCCAAGGTCACTGGGCACAATGATATCTACCAAGGTACGTGTGTTGCTGTGCAAAGAGCTCGTGTACTGGCATGTGGATCCATATTTCATATGAATGACATGGGTGATGCAGACGAAATTCCAGAGAACCCCAGGCCATTGGAAATCCAAGGTCACTCACTGCAATGGCATCTGCACTAAGGTACTCATTAATGGACCTTCGGACCTGCATATAATGCGGATGACTTAGGTGCTGCCATTGGCCATAGAATATCTAAGGCCCCTAGCCCCATCTCAATGGTATTTGTACCAAAGTTCTTTATAGGGATCTTTGTGATGAATTCATCATTTTGTCTTACTTGTGTAGACACGATTGGGCATCCTGGATATGTGGACGAATTATGAGCAGGCCCACTGTCCTTGCGGATGAAATAAATGTAGGTGGACTTTATTGGATGTGAGTGAACTCCTAACCATAGAAAATCAAAGGTCTCTCTCCATAATTGAATCTATACAAAGTTACTTATGTTGATGTGCAAAGCAGTTGATGGGTGCATGTATGAAGATGTTCATCACTATATCTTACAAGGTCATTCACGAGCGGGTCCGCCATCTAAGCAGAAGGCACATGAACGGGCCCACTGTCCTTGAGGATGATATATGAGCTGGCCCGCTCTCTGTGCAGATAACATATGAGTGGGCCCCCTATCCATGCAGATGACATACAGGCAGGCCTGCGGTCCATATGGATGACATACATGAGGTGAAAATCCATGGTTTCTCGCCACAATTGCATTCAAACCAGGGTACTGTAAAGAAGTTCACCACTTTGTTATACCACCATATGCACAGGTGGGCCCAATGTGTGTGCAGATAACGTATGGGCAGGCGGACATAATTCGATGTATGTAGACCCCTAGCCATAGATAATCCAAGGTCTCTGGCCACAACAGAACCTACACCAGGATACCTATTTCGGTGTGCAAAGCAATGTATTGGCGCATCCATGAAGACTTTGCATTCCAAGCATATACTTGAGCAGGCCTGCCATCAATGCAGAGGACAGAGGAGCAGGCTCACTGTCTGTGCAGACCACATACATACCACACATTGGAGCCAGACATTCATAACACATAAACTCACCCCACCCTGATAGATTTTATTCCATGGACGTGCCTACCTGAGCCATAAGTAACATCAATAGAATTAAATACGATGGGCCCACCTGGGTTTGAGGACATGGAATACTACCATACGAGCGGGCTAGTGGATAAATGTAGTCTAAGAGGCAGGTCAGCTGAAATGGAATCCAACCATAATGGGCGGGCCAGTAGAAAAGTCGCTGTGCAAAGAGCTTGTGTATTGGCATGTGGACCCACACTCTATGCGGATGACATTGGTGCTGTGAATGACATTTATACAGATCCATGCCCGCAGGAAATCCAAGGTCTCTTGCAGCAAAGGTATCTCTCCTGAGATACATATATTGATCTTGTTTCTATAACAGACATGCTGGACCACATCACATGTGGATGACATGTTATGGGATGTTAATAATACAGGATAACTCTGAGTGGATATCTATGGTCCCTTGCCTAAATGGCATCCGTACAAAGTAATTCATGGGTGGAATTTTGAAGAGCTTCATCACCTCATCTTACTCACTTAGACCATGAACAGGCTGGGCATTGTTCAATGCGTATAGGCCGGTGGCCAAAAATAATCCAATATCTTTTGCCATAATAGTATATATTCCAGGATACTTTTATTGGTGAATCAACAAAAAAGTTCATGACTTTATCATAATAGCGTGTACACAAGCTGGCCCACTGCCTATGCAGCTGTACAGTATTCAATGCAGGCAGACCTTTAGTAACAGAAAGTCCAGGGTTCATTGTCACAAGGTCTTACAAGCTTCGAAACAAGCAGATCCATCATTTATACAAGTGACATATGAGCAGGCCTGCAGTCTGTACCCATGGCATGCATGTGGGCTGGATATAATTCAATCCCTGTGGACCCCTAGCCACAGATTACTAAACCGTGCAACAGCATATATACCAAGGTATGTATGTGGATGGGCGATGCCTTTAATCAGCGTATCTGTGAAAAAGTTTATTACTCTGTCCTATTAGCGCATACAAGAGGCCGATGACATGCTTGCAGGCTGTAGATGGTGCGGATTAAAAGCCTATGGAATGTATAACCCACAGTCCCTCATCCCAATGGCATCCATACCTGCCAGGCATTGGCACAGGTATCTCAGCTTTGACCCATACCCTTACCCGCGATGGGCTGTGTACCCACGCCATGGGTACAGGTTTCTTCACAAGTGCCCCGATTTGGTACCACACCCGCTACCCATGACGGATTTTACCTGCAGTACTAACTGTGACGTGTCACATGGTTGCCACACAACGGCGCAGGTATGTCCCACTGCCCGCCTACTATGCTCATTGCTCACCATCACAGGTACGACAACGATGCAGGCACGTAACGGCGCGCTCAGCACTGTGATGTTGGCGACTACATTGCGACCATGCGCCTCGGACCATGATATGTCCTCACTCCCATCCTCTCCCTCTCCCTCTCACACCAGCACCCCTGTATCCCAGCACTGCCCCATCCCTCCCATCACCTCGATGACAACAATGGCATGGACAATGCAATAGCATGCCCACACCGAGGTAATGACAATGACGTGGCAGCAGCGAGGCAACCGACAGCACTAGGAAGTCCCCCTATTACCTGTCTTCATGCTCACCACCATGCGGCAGTGACCCAACAGCCTACCTAGCACCTCGACGAGGACGAGGATGAGGACAAGGGCATGGGTGCACAATGGCGCACCTGGCACCACGATGATGACAATAATGTAGGCAGGACAGCATAATGGCATGCATGTGATGTGATGGCAGCAACCCGGCACACCCACCACACTAACAGTGACGACACTGTGACGACAATGCACCAGCATGCCCACCGCCTCAATGAAGATGCAGAGGTTGCGGGAAACACAACAGTACACCCAGCACGACGACAATGATGACAGTGTAAGTGGGGCAGTACAACAGCGGCAATCTGGCATGCCCGTCACACCGACAATGACGGCTGCGTTGGCACGCCAACTTGACGGCACAATGTGACAGCACGCACGTCATCTGGTATGTCCCATCCACCTTCCCCATCTGTACTGCTCACCACACCATCCACCACCCTTGAAAACAGCTGCCACAGCACGGCACACCCACTACATCAACGTGATGATGCTGTGGGTGCGTGCAACACAATAGTGTGCCCACTCCACAATGACGATGGCAACAATGAAGAGGTTGAAGGTGCAGGGTGCAGGTATTGTACATGCCCTGACTCGTCTACACCCAATCATCATCCCCACCCCCCATTAGGGTGTAACACGCCCAACACGGGCAACATGAGAGCTGGCAAGCACAGGAATACACACAGACATCAAGTCTGTGTGTGTTCTTATGCTTGTGTGCACTCGCTGCATGTCCCCATGCCACCCTCGTTTATACCCATGCATGTGTTGAAAAGAGTGCTCTTAATTGAGACGACTCTTATTGACGTTCATGCTCACTGGTCACACGTGATATGATGACTAAGCAAACCTTAGTCTCTATCGTCCAATGATATTGGTCATCCATATCATCCTATGGCGATAAACCCTCTTATCATACGATAAGTGCTATTTGTGTCAACCAATAGCAGAAGAACCTCTTATCACCAGGTTACACCGGTATAAGAATAGGGACCAATAGCGGTAACTGCTCTTATCATGGATGCATATCATCCAATGGCCTTTGTAGCTCTTATCCAGCTTAACTGGGTAATTACCATACTTGGCTTGGTCCATGCACCATACGGTACACTATATAAACCCTGTGCTCTGGATAGACCAGACCCAGGATCCTTACCACCCACTTCCACTCCTACGGATACATCCTAGGAAACACTACTAGTACCTCTCCAGTACTAGAATCTTATTGGACTTTGGATCTTCCTGTGTGGACGGATTACCGTTAGCACAGTAGAGTCATCGGATTGACTGTTACAGTCCTCCTTTGACTACATACACCGAACCTATCCAGGTTCAGGACATCAGGTGTGACAGTACTACTGTTACCTTGATCTTACTTCCTATCTCTCTAGGAAGTAATCCCTTGTTTCATTTCTCGGGACTATATCAGGGTGGCCTTCCCCTCGAGTAGTTGCTCTCAGTTAGACATGGAAGCCAGGGTGAGTATTTCTCTCACACCAGCATAGCCCCTCTACGCTCCTCTGCACGTAGCAGGCCCAGGATTATACATCCGCTGAGCCCGGCCTGCAAACAATCGTACCTCGGAGAGATCTTGGTATCTTTCGTCAGGTTATGAGCCCCGCTTAAGGGAGCATTAATCAACGTCCTTACTTCATCCCATCAGTGGTTTAGTGGCTGCCTCTGGAGCTGTATTCGTCGGTGAAGCCGAGATCTAGATAGAGCTGCCGTACACGATACAGGGGCGGTTTCTAATCTTTGGATTGAGTGGCCCTTGCAGTGTATCCAAGATTCCTGCTCTCCTTAGAAGATCTCAGCCGACACCTTGTGTCATCAGGAGTGTTGCAGACTCCGCGCTGCCTCTCTTGTTTAATCATTGTCAGGTGATTGGCGGCAGATTCGCTCTACGCTCTTTATTTGCTTTGTCTGACCTAGAAAGCTCCAGTCCCCATATACGCTGAAAGTAGCTGGACAGTTGGGCAAGCTTGAAACGCATCTATAGTGCGGAGTAAGCTCCAATTCGTGATATGTTTTCGATGGCAGGTTTCAGCTGTGTCACTGAACAACAGTTAGGATTCGTCCTAGCGTTCATACTCATGTTTATGATGGCCTGTGCATGTTCATTCGAGTCAACACATGTACTCGATATAATGTTCGACGTTCTTTTACTCTGTGTTGGACTATATCTATATTATAGGGATGCTGACGGCACTTTGGGTCAGGGAAACCTACCCGCTTTGGTACCTGGATTACCAGACCAAATTCACGTTCTCAGAATCCCAGACGTGATAGCTCCTCAAGCACCTCCCACAGATAACCGACATCAGGTGAGAGTTCAGTCTTCTTCTTCAAATTCTTTTCATTCTGCACATGACACGATACAACCTTTGCATCGCAATCAGAACTGTAACCGTTCTAACGGAACTGGTCGGTCTGGTTGGGTTAATCGTTCCATGCCTGTTGCGCATCCACATGACCCATTGGGCATTCATATGGAACAAGCACTGCCACCACCTTACATAAGAGTTCAGCCTTATGGGCTAGCGAACTCAGTAGGGACGAGTACAGATGCCAACGGCACTGTACATCATGTGGTGAGACCGCGTGTGGCTACGCCATACCCAGTCGCCTCCCATTCTGGATTACCGAATGGTGATGAAGGAATGTCTCCTTCATTGGATCAACGTTTTGGAGTCAATCGAGGAGTCGGTGTTTGGAGGGGACCTCCTCTCATTCCTGTTGAATCTGGACAGCTTCAGGATGTCGGAAGGATGGGACAAACCGAAAGGTTAAGTCGAGCCACGCCTAACAGCCCGCACGATCCCTATCCGGAAGACGCTGGAAATGCGATTTCCAATCTCCTTACCGGTATTCTTGCGGATCACTCCGAGAGTACTGAAAGGGAAGCCTCTTGTTGGTATGATATAATCAGCGGTATCTTTCCAGAAATGGATTCGAGATACGCTTATATTGCGAGAGAGATGGAAACCATTCTCCAGATGGGATGTATACCACTTTTGGATCAACAGATGGTTAACATCCTCTACCGAGTCTTTGGCGGTGACAGATGGTGGCAACAACTGACTGCTGGAGGTAGCAATGCCCCGCACTCAAGTTCGTCTGCACGACCACCAAGATTGTCTTGGATGTCTGCTAATCAGAGACGCCGAGAGCAATGGTTGTCGCCCTCCACCGAATCACTTCCTGGGAATCTGGGAACCATCACCAGAGGATCTGGACGAGGAAACCATCAATCTTCCGTGAGAGGTCGTGGATATAGCTGTTCAATACCTTCCCAACGCAGGACACTCAATGCAGTTGATCAACAACCTGCATCAGTACCTAGCCAGGATGTGGGACCATTGGCATGACTATGTGCTAATGGAGACGAAGGATTACATACCACAAGCGATGTATCTTCTGGAAAACCGAGCGCTGCATCTCTGGGCGACAATAGGCCCGTTTTACCCCGCTTGGAACCCCCAGAACCCTCGCTACCGGATCAAGTCGCAACAGCTGACTGGCCAGAAGGCACTAATCACGTTTACGACTAAAGGGAACGTGGAAGGATTACCTCCATCTCACCCTTTCTTCGACGTCTCCATTCCCCTCGTCTGGTATATGAACGAACCACTTTCTTCTGTCCTCGAATTCGCTGGATATCCAATAAGTTACCAAGGAGTCGATGACTGTCTCACTTCTTTCGTACATCACGAAGGAGTCGAGATCATTCCCACAGCTTTGTTGAAGTACAACCCATACTTTACTCGTTTTAACGAATACCGTTTGGACGATCCCTCATACCCACTGCTTAACTTCATGCAGTATTGCCTTGCACCCAAAACCGATCCGGATGACATGGATATGGAATTTACACCACCGTCTGCTGGGTCCTTAGCGGATCAGCATCGGATGTGGAGGGGTTTAGGGCTTTCAAAATGGTATTGGGATGTACCAACGAAACAAGCTTGGAATGAAGTCATGGACACTGAGTGGAGGCACTCATGGAAGCAAACTTCCTTCGCCTCGATGTGCCTGCATCTTAGGCTGGCTACATCATACAACAACCCTTACGAAATTGCTGAACGCCAATTAGGTCTAGTGCAACCAGAACCTTTACGGCTCATCCCTCTACCAATTCTCAGGTATCAACACTCGCTCGAATCACTCGATGACAGCGGATCTTCGTCACCAGTGTTTAACTCTGACAAAGCAACCTCTGGTTCCTTCTTACCGGAGAGTCGATGCGATGAACTTGGAGAAATGGGGGAAAAGTCACTTCTTCTCTCCCGAGAGGACAGTGTTGAGTGGTTCATGGCCGCTACCGCCGACCTTTGGCAAGATCGCCTATGCAAGAGATGCTATAGCGATCACAGCGATGGGGAGTTGGACTCCGAGACTCATAAAAGACTTCGTGGACCTGAATAAGTATCTTCCTGAGTCGCATGCTCTCGTTCACATATTCTGGAACACCAGTTTATGAGAGATTACACTTCTTAACGGAAATACTTTAGAGAACTACCACTACTTCGAGCAGCTGGATTATACCGCACTTGAAGAGAATGTCACTATGGCATTCTTGGAACCAGTTTCTCAGGATCACCTAGAAACGTTTCCGTTCTCTTCCACTGATACTTTTGAGTTTCGGATAGACTGTATCACTCAGCTGCCACCAGAAAATTGACCCTATGGAACTTCCTCTCGTCGTGTCAGAAAAAGAATCTTGAAAAGCACAATTTGGCCTACATTTAACGTGACTGACCACCTTTGGTTTGATGAATTGTAGGAACTCCTCAATCATCAACCATGTCTTCTTCCTCAGAATCAAAATCATTGTTTGCTGCGGTTCCTACACTCAAGGGTCCTTCCAACTATACCACATGGTCTTCCATGATGAGGAACGCCCTTCAGCTTACAAGAGTTTGGTGGATTGTAGACGGATCTACTGTCATTCCTGTTCTTGGAGCAGGAACTCCTGCTGCTACAGCTGCGGACATCGACCATTGGATTGAAAACGATCAAATGGCTGTCGGTACGATAGGTCTGAAACTTCCTCAGAACCTTCAAACCTACATCGTCGATGCCTATGATAACACCAACGCTTCCCTGGCTCATCGTACCTGGACTGCACTCAGGACTGCGATGTTACCTACGGGACCTACCAGGAAGTTTGCCGTCTTTTGCGAAGTGTTGGATTACCACATTCCAAAGTCTGGCAACATCAAACCCACCGCATACCTCCAGAACATGAAAATCCTTTACAATCAGCTGGCAGATGCTGGAATGACTCTTACTGAGGACGTCAAAACGATGTTACTTGTCCACAAGATGTCTTGCGCCATGCCACAACTCATGACCACCATCATTCACACCACCGACGACGCTCACTTTACTGTCGACCACATATCTACAAAGATTATGGCGGAGTATAACCGACAGAAAGTCGCACCCACTTCTCATTCACCTTCTCAGGCACACACTGTGGAACCACCCATGCTCGCCAACCGGATTTCTACGGTTCGACACGCTCCTATGATGCGTTGCAGCTTTTGCAGGCTGAACAACCATACCGTGGAGAATTGCTGGAAGAAGAACGGAGGATCATCCCCGAAACCTTCTTCTGGAGCACAGCACTCCGCACCAGCATCGAAGCCGAAGAAACCTTTCAAACCAAAGAAAGGACCGACGAGAAAGGAGAAAGGAAAAGGGAAAGCTTGTGCACACGAAGCTATGGAGCTCGGATCGGATGACGAGTCGGAACAACCACTCGAACAATTCCATCCCAGTTCTTCCTTCGACATGCGCGACCTTGCTGCTGCCGCGATGAACACAGCACTAGAAGCAGTGCAAGAGCAATCGGGTGAAGATGATGATATTTATATACCCTCACAACCAATTCCCTTCACCAAAGCGGAACCAACCATGCTTAAACCAAAGAAGCATGTGACATGGGCTGACGAAATGGATGAAGAGGAAGGTACTGGAGTGGATCTCACAATCTACAATGAAGGTAGCGACTCGGGTATGTCTATTGCCACAAGTGGATTTACTAACAACAATCCTTTTCGATCCCATCCTTTTCTTAGACGACGAAACTCCTTTCCATCCCTCTGATGTCGGATCACCGCATCATGATCTTGGAATACCAGATCAACCTGTCTTGGAACACCAGACAGTTATGAGTATAAAAACTCAGGAGGAGCATGGTCGGAAACGTCATAGAAGGAAAAGATCGAAAAAGACTGTTAGTGGCAGTGGTCTGGAACAATCCGGACGGAATACCGACGGAACGTGGAAACACGGTCTAGACTCACGAGATATCGTTGTCTGGGGTGACAATGATGACCCTACCGGTTATCATGAAGCATCCTATGATACATACGAATCTAACTTGTGTTTTTACATGGGTGAACGTAAAAGTTCTAGCAGCAATGTTTGGATGATTGACTCCGGATGTACCGAGCATATCACTCCTTACATTGATGATTTCTCTTCTTTAGGAAACGAAGAACGATGCTGTTATACAGCAAACAGTCAGTATATTATGAACTATGGACCCGGAACAGTCGCCATTAGTCACAACAATGGACGGAAAACCGAACAAGTTCGACTAGACAATGTCTGGTATGCTCCTAAAGCAACCAAATGATTGTTATCCATGAATACGCTTATGGATCTTGGATATCGAGCTACCATTGATGACAAATCAACGACATTCCGCAATCCTACAGGACATCTCATACTACGAGGAACACCTCTAGTATCTGGGAATAAGCTGCATTGGATATGAATGGAGATCGTATCGCCACACAATGCAAACAGTCTTCAAGATGATTCATCACTGCTATGGCACTATCACTTAGGACACTGTTTGGATGAAGCTTTACGTCAAGCTCACCATACAACTCTTGGTTGTCCGAATTTCTCAAAGATGACGAAGTTATCTGGCATTTGTCGAGGATGCACTCTTGGCAAAATGACCAATAAACCATTTGTGGAATCCATCACATGAGCGAGTCACATACTCGATCTGGTTCACACCAATCTCTGTGAATTCCCTATCCACTCACGTAATGGAAATACATGGATGATTACGTTCATCAATGATTATTCTGGATTTGCACAGATTTTGTTCCTCAAAAACAAATCTGACGCAGCTAATAGTTTTCGTAACTGGCTGAGTTGGACTACCACTCAGACCACTTCTCGCCTGAAAGCACTGTGTTCAGATCGTGGGGGGGAATACGTTAATGCTTTGCTACAAGTGACACTTTCCTCTCAAGGGATTGAGCATCAACTCACTGTTCCTCACACACCGCAATAGAATGGAAGGGCAGAACAGTTTAACCATACTATCCTTGAAAAAGCGGAAGCAATGCAGTTACACGCTTGCTTACCACCATTCTTCTGGCAAGATGCAGTTGAACTGGCATTACGAATCTATAACAAGCAACCAATGAGACGCATTCAATGGAAAACTCCATTTGAATTGTGGAATAAGTCCAAACCCGATGTTACGGAACTCCGAACGTTCGGATGTCAGGCGTATGTACTTATACCAAAGGTTTTGCGCACTAACAAGCTCTCTCCCAAATCTGAGGAGATGATCTTTGTCGGATACAATCCAGGAACCAAGGGTTACCGGTTCTGGTCTTATCAACAATGACGCCTTGTGATCTCACGAACAGCAACCTTTGATGAATTCTCATTCCCAAGATGTCATGAAACAAACAATTGACAAACACCCCATGTTTCTCGAACCCCTGATCCGGGAGAAGATGAAAGTCATGAATCATCTTCTGATAGTTCGGACTCAGGAGGAGAAGATCTGCAGTTTTCTCCCAACAGGTCACAACCGAACTTACGGACATCATCATTGCCTTCTCATCCATCAGATCCCTCACTTGATCATCCGGAACTTGACACTTCGGACTCAACTAGTAAAGAGGAGCTATGACCTGGAACACCAGCGGATAGCACTGATGAAGAAGACATTTCCAGAACAACTGAACAGGATGAACGACACAGGAATGCAGACAGAGAGCGTAGATGTCCTGATCCTGATTCACGCGCTACACCAGGACCTTCTACTAGGCGGGACTCGTCTCCTTCATTGGAATCATGAGAACGACCGAACTGAGGAGTTGGAACTTCCAACTGGAGAATACCACTGGGTGTAGAACGACCATTCCGACACAACAAACCATCACCACAAGCACCACTGGAGTTACGGACGGAGACACGGAGATCGGAAAGAATTCGACAACCCGTCATCCGGACCGATAACATCTATGGAACACGCACAGCCATAGAAATCGAGAGAGATATCGCTAGCGAACGAGAATTCGTTAGAGACATCTTGGAATCTCAGGAAGCACCGAGAGACCAGTCCAATTTCGTATGCTCTGATGCACCGGAACCTGATTCCGACATATCCATGGGTTCAGCTAACTTGTTCTCATCCGACATAGTAATGTCAATGATGGTTCATGCTGCAGAAACATCCGGAATCCCTCAACAATTCCGAGATATCAGCAGGCTGCCAATTGCGGAACAAACCGACTGGTTTACCGCTTGCCAAGAAGAACTCAAGGCAATGGCAGATCGGAAAGTATGGAAATTGGTAGATTGCCCACCAGATCGTAAACCCATCAAATGTCGTTGGGTATTCGCACAAAAATCAGATGGCAGGAAGAAAGCCAGACTGGTCACGAAAGGTTTTACTCAAGTCTTTGGACTTGATTTTGACGAAACATTCTCACTGGTGGCGCGATTTGAGACAGTCAGACTCATACTCGCAATCGCTGCTTTAGAAAACTGGGAGATTGAAGCACTTAACGTCAAATCAGCTTTCCTTTACGGAGATTTAGATGAAGAACTTTACATGGAA